>CM042401.1:15000-245000 GCA_023634145.1 Thymallus thymallus | reverse complement strand
TCTGTCTCTAGATCATTTACTGCTGGTTAATACAGAAATACTAGGTCTTTACATGGCACCTAATATCTGTCTCTAGATCATTTACTGCTTGTTAATACAGAAATACTAGGTCTTTACATGGCACCTAATATCTGTCTCTAGATCATTTACTGCTTGTTAATACAGAAATACTAGGTCTTTACATGGCACCTAATATCTGTCTCTAGATCATTTACTGCTGGTTAATACAGAAATACTAGGTCTTTACATGGCACCTAATATCTGTCTCTAGATCATTTACTGCTGGTTAATACAGAAATATTAGGTCTTTACATGGCACCTAATATCTGTCTCTAGATCATTTACTGCTTGTTAATACAGAAATACTAGGTCTTTACATGGCACCTAATATCTGTCTCTAGATCATTTACTGCTGGTTAATACAGAAATACTAGGTCTTTACATGGCACCTAATATCTGTCTCTAGATCATTTACTGCTTGTTAATACAGAAATACTAGGTCTTTACATGGCACCTAATATCTGTCTCTAGATCATTTACTGCTGGTTAATACAGAAATACTAGGTCTTTACATGGCACCTAATATCTGTCTCTAGATCATTTACTGCTGGTTAATACAGAAATACTAGATCTTTACATGGCACCTAATATCTGTCTCTAGATCATTTACTGCTGGTTAATACAGAAATACTAGGTCTTTACATGGCACCTAATATCTGTCTCTAGATCATTTACTGCTTGTTAATACAGAAATACTAGGTCTTTACATGGCACCTAATATCTGTCTCTAGATCATTTACTGCTTGTTAATACAGAAATACTAGGTCTTTACATGGCACCTAATATCTGTCTCTAGATCATTTACTGCTGGTTAATACAGAAATACTAGGTCTTTACATGGCACCTAATATCTGTCTCTAGATCATTTACTGCTGGTTAATACAGAAATACTAGGTCTTTACATGGCACCTAATATCTGTCTCTAGATCATTTACTGCTGGTTAATACAGAAATACTAGGTCTTTACATGGCACCTAATATCTGTCTCTAGATCATTTACTGCTGGTTAATACAGAAATACTAGGTCTTTACATGGCACCTAATATCTGTCTCTAGATCATTTACTGCTACAGAAATACTAGGTCTTTACATGGCACCTAATATCTGTCTCTAGATCATTTACTGCTGGTTAATACAGAAATACTAGGTCTTTACATGGCACCTAATATCTGTCTCTAGATCATTTACTGCTGGTTAATACAGAAATACTAGGTCTTTACATGGCACCTAATATCTGTCTCTAGATCATTTACTGCTGGTTAATACAGAAATACTAGGTCTTTACATGGCACCTAATATCTGTCTCTAGATCATTTACTGCTGGTTAATACAGAAATACTAGGTCTTTACATGGCACCTAATATCTGTCTCTAGATCATTTACTGCTGGTTAATACAGAAATACTAGGTCTTTACATGGCACCTAATATCTGTCTCTAGATCATTTACTGCTTGTTAATACAGAAATACTAGGTCTTTACATGGCACCTAATATCTGTCTCTAGATCATTTACTGCTGGTTAATACAGAAATACTAGGTCTTTACATGGCACCTAATATCTGTCTCTAGATCATTTACTGCTGGTTAATACAGAAATAGTAGGTCTTTACATGGCACCTAATATCTGTCTCTAGATCATTTACTGCTTGTTAATACAGAAATACTAGGTCTTTACATGGCACCTAATATCTGTCTCTAGATCATTTACTGCTACAGAAATACTAGGTCTTTACATGGCACCTAATATCTGTCTCTAGATCATTTACTGCTACAGAAATACTAGGTCTTTACATGGCACCTAATATCTGTCTCTAGATCATTTACTGCTACAGAAATACTAGGTCTTTACATGGCACCTAATATCTGTCTCTAGATCATTTACTGCTACAGAAATACTAGGTCTTTACATGGCACCTAATATCTGTCTCTAGATCATTTACTGCTGGTTAATACAGAAATACTAGGTCTTTACATGGCACCTAATATCTGTCTCTAGATCATTTACTGCTTGTTAATACAGAAATACTAGGTCTTTACATGGCACCTAATATCTGTCTCTAGATCATTTACTGCTTGTTAATACAGAAATACTAGGTCTTTACATGGCACCTAATATCTGTCTCTAGATCATTTACTGCTGGTTAATACAGAAATACTAGGTCTTTACATGGCACCTAATATCTGTCTCTAGATCATTTACTGCTGGTTAATACAGAAATACTAGGTCTTTACATGGCACCTAATATCTGTCTCTAGATCATTTACTGCTACAGAAATACTAGGTCTTTACATGGCACCTAATATCTGTCTCTAGATCATTTACTGCTGGTTAATACAGAAATACTAGGTCTTTACATGGCACCTAATATCTGTCTCTAGATCATTTACTGCTGGTTAATACAGAAATACTAGGTCTTTACATGGCACCTAATATCTGTCTCTAGATCATTTACTGCTGGTTAATACAGAAATACTAGGTCTTTACATGGCACCTAATATCTGTCTCTAGATCATTTACTGCTGGTTAATACAGAAATACTAGGTCTTTACATGGCACCTAATATCTGTCTCTAGATCATTTACTGCTACAGAAATACTAGGTCTTTACATGGCACCTAATATCTGTCTCTAGATCATTTACTGCTACAGAAATACTAGGTCTTTACATGGCACCTAATATCTGTCTCTAGATCATTTACTGCTTGTTAATACAGAAATACTAGGTCTTTACATGGCACCTAATATCTGTCTCTAGATCATTTACTGCTGGTTAATACAGAAATACTAGGTCTTTACATGGCACCTAATATCTGTCTCTAGATCATTTACTGCTGGTTAATACAGAAATACTAGGTCTTTACATGGCACCTAATATCTGTCTCTAGATCATTTACTGCTGGTTAATACAGAAATACTAGGTCTTTACATGGCACCTAATATCTGTCTCTAGATCATTTACTGCTTGTTAATACAGAAATACTAGGTCTTTACATGGCACCTAATATCTGTCTCTAGATCATTTACTGCTTGTTAATACAGAAATACTAGGTCTTTACATGGCACCTAATATCTGTCTGTAGTTAATTTACTGCTTGTTAATACAGAAATACTAGGTCTTTACATGGCACCTAATATCTGTCTGTAGTTAATTTACTGCTGGTTAATACAGAAATACTAGGTCTTTACATGGCACCTAATATCTGTCTCTAGATCATTTACTGCTGGTTAATACAGAAATACTAGGTCTTTACATGGCACCTAATATCTGTCTCTAGATCATTTACTGCTTGTTAATACAGAAATACTAGGTCTTTACATGGCACCTAATATCTGTCTCTAGATCATTTACTGCTTGTTAATACAGAAATACTAGGTCTTTACATGGCACCTAATATCTGTCTCTAGATCATTTACTGCTGGTTAATACAGAAATACTAGGTCTTTACATGGCACCTAATATCTGTCTCTAGATCATTTACTGCTGGTTAATACAGAAATACTAGGTCTTTACATGGCACCTAATATCTGTCTCTAGATCATTTACTGCTTGTTAATACAGAAATACTAGGTCTTTACATGGCACCTAATATCTGTCTCTAGATCATTTACTGCTTGTTAATACAGAAATACTAGGTCTTTACATGGCACCTAATATCTGTCTCTAGATCATTTACTGCTGGTTAATACAGAAATACTAGGTCTTTACATGGCACCTAATATCTGTCTCTAGATCATTTACTGCTGGTTAATACAGAAATACTAGGTCTTTACATGGCACCTAATATCTGTCTCTAGATCATTTACTGCTTGTTAATACAGAAATACTAGGTATTTACATGGCACCTAATATCTGTCTCTAGATCATTTACTGCTGGTTAATACAGAAATACTAGGTCTTTACATGGCACCTAATATCTGTCTCTAGATCATTTACTGCTGGTTAATACAGAAATACTAGGTCTTTACATGGCACCTAATATCTGTCTCTAGATCATTTACTGCTGGTTAATACAGAAATACTAGGTCTTTACATGGCACCTAATATCTGTCTCTAGATCATTTACTGCTGGTTAATACAGAAATACTAGGTCTTTACATGGCACCTAATATCTGTCTCTAGATCATTTACTGCTGGTTAATACAGAAATACTAGGTCTTTACATGGCACCTAATATCTGTCTCTAGATCATTTACTGCTGGTTAATACAGAAATACTAGGTATTTACATGGCACCTAATATCTGTCTCTAGATCATTTACTGCTGGTTAATACAGAAATACTAGGTATTTACATGGCACCTAATATCTGTCTCTAGATCATTTACTGCTGGTTAATACAGAAATACTAATGTAACATAGACACTAGGTCTTTCCCTTAATCTATAAAGTCCAGTATTTATCTGTAATCTGTAAAGATTGGGTCCCCCTGCAACCCCAGACAACCCAACTTTCACACAGACACTAATGAATGGAATGCAGTGTTTAGGCTCCCACCAAGCCATCCCCTGACTCACCTGTCAGTATTACGTCTCAGAGGCCCAATCACAGACGAACACACATCACCTGTCAGTATTACGTCTCAGAGGCCCAATCACAGACGAACACACATCACCTGTCAGTATTACGTCTCAGAGGCCCAATCACAGACGAACACACATCACCTGTCAGTATTACGTCTCAGAGGCCCAATCACAGACGAACACACATCACCTGTCAGTATTACGTCTCAGAGGCCCAATCACAGACGAACACACATCACCTGTCAGTATTACGTCTCAGAGGCCCAATCACAGACGAGTGTTCTAAGAACTCAGAAAACATCCACTTGATGCAATAACAGTTATTATAACATAATCTTGTAATTCCTCCAGCATAGATCCCATAAACTACACACTTGACTGTGTATCGTCCTCGGTATATTACACACACACACACACACACACACACACACACACACACACACACACACACACACACACCAAAAGTATCCAAAACATAATCAGACCTTTACTGCGTTAACGACGGCAGTTACAGCAGGTGTGTATGTTATGTTAGTAAATAGCCTTGTTTTGGCACAATAACAGACATGGTGCAACAGACACACAATCCTCCCCTTTTTTTCTGCTGTAAGACTTTCTATAGTACGTCCGACTATTAGATGTGAATTGGTGTCATGTTTTGAGAACAGTCATCCCTGTATTAACTGAGGGGCCCGTCAGTATAATTTATCCAAGACCAGGAGAGAACCGGGAGAAGCGTCTCCGACAGTGATTGTGTGATGATAAACCATTAGATAAGGCTTTCAGTCGATGTGGCGATGTCCTGGACATGCTATAAAGCCTGGCTTTTCGCAGCTCTTAAATCACAACAGAAAGGTGACATTGGCTACTTTAAGTGTCATAATGGAGCTCCGGGTGCTTTGTTGAGCACATGACAAACGAGAGGGTAAAGTATAGGAGACAGAGATGCATACTAAGGAGGGTTTTATATTCAGTCCAGAGAAGACAAGGCTGTTTATTTTTTATTGTATTTTTTTATTTAACCTTTATTTAACTAGGCAAGCCAGTTAAGAACAAATTCTTATTTACAATGACGGCCAACCAATAAGCAAAAGCTCTCCTGCGGGGACGGGGGCTGGGATTAAAAATATATATATAGACCTCCTTATACTAACTATATATATATAGACCTCCTTATACTAACTATATATATAGACCTCCTTATACTAACTAAATATATATATAGACCTCCTTATACTAACTATATATATATAGACCTCCTTATACTAACTAAATATATATAGACCTCCTTATACTAACTATATATATATAGACCTCCTTATACTAACTATATATATATAGACCTCCTTATACTAACTATATATATATAGACCTCCTTATACTAACTATTTATATATAGACCTCCTTATACTAACTATATATATATAGACCTCCTTATACTAACTATATATATATAGACCTCCTTATACTAACTATATATATAGAGACCTCCTTATACTAACTATATATATATAGACCTCCTTATACTAACTATATATATATAGACCTCCTTATACTATCTATATATATATAGACCTCCTTATACTAACTATATATATATAGACCTCCTTATACTAACTATATATATATAGACCTCCTTATACTAACTATATATATATAGACCTCCTTATACTAACTATATATATATAGACCTCCTTATACTAACTATATATATATAGACCTCCTTATACTAACTATATATATATAGACCTCCTTATACTAACTATATATATATATATATAGATAGACCTCTTCTGCTGGTTGTAGATGGCCTCTTTATTGATACTTAATTATTGATCTTATCAGGATTATTTAATCTTTACTGCTGGTTTATTTTATTGGTTGAGATATATTTGACTTTGTACCTTTGCATAATGATAACATCTCTCTCCCTCCTCTCTCTCTCTCTCTCTCTCACTCCCCCCCCCTTTTTCTCCCCCTCTCTCTTTCTTTCTCTTACAGCCTGAAGAATCAGATATGTGTCCAGTGAATCTTAAAGAAGAAAACAAAAGCATTTGATTGATGTCAGACAAGCTGTGTTCAGCTTGGCCTCATTTGTTGGCCTCTGCCCTGCTTTCTCTCTCTGCCACACACACACACACACACACACACACACACACACACACACACACACACACACACACACACACACACACACACACACACACACACACACAGACACACACACTCTCTCTCTATCTCTGTCTCTCTCATTGCCCTGCTAGCATACATTAGGAGAACACGTTTTTTTTTATGCTTCATCACCACAGCATCTGTCTCACCTATCAACTTAAAGCTTCTGCAGAACTCTTGTCATTTTGGCCGTGATCATCAACATTCCACAGATTCTGCATTCCACACCAACAGATTCTCAGTACTTTGAAAGACAATGGTCAAAAAGCATAAAAGTGCATCCGGTAAAGGGACAGTCCCCTCAATGCATGATGAAATGAACGACCTGCAACTTCATGCTAACTATACTTTAGTTTTAATTGTAAGTGGTCAGGGAGAGGAAGACTATCAATGACATTTTGGCTTGAATAAGTGATTTTTATAATTTATTTATCTGAAATAGAATATGTATAAGATAAGTGATATATAAGTCATGTTTTGTTTTTGATCTTATTTATGAGTCATTTATTTGGTGTTTTAAATATATTTTGCCCTCAGAATGTTTTTTTCCTTTAGAATAATGTATAATGTTTGGGTCTATGCCATACTATATTCCCATCCAATCTCACAGTAACATAATATTACTAAACATATTAATATATATTAATATTTCCTTTAGAATAATGTATAATGATATAATAATGGTATAACATAATATCCCTGGTGGACAAGTTGGCAATAATAATGACAGTTTGAACAATGTCATTGAACATAATGGTGCACAAGTTGCTTTATATATCTTGAAGTGTTTTCAGAATGTTTAGTTTGAATAGTTGAGACTCTAGACAGAGGATCTATAGGTTACTGCCAGAATGAAGGAAACACTTGAGTAAATAAGTGATGTAAAGTATATTGAAAGCAGGTACTTCCAAACAGGTGTGGTCCCTGGCTTAATTAAGCAATTAACATCCCATCATACATAGGGTCATGTATTAAATGCCCAGTTGCACATTATTTTGGTTAATTATCCCAGGAACCACAGTGACTTTGAAAGAAGGGTCTCAAAGGAGCATAGGGGGTTTAAAGCTGTGTGGGTGGGTCCGTGCGTGCGTGTGCATGTCTCAGTCACCAGATCTCAACCCAATTGAACAAGTATGGGAGATTATGGAGCAGCGCCTGAGACACCATCACCACCATCACCAAATTATGGAATTTCTCATGGAGTTCTAGACACTTGTAGAATCTATGCCAAGGCACATTAAAGCTGTTCTGGCAGCTCATGGTGGCCCAACACCCTATTTTACATTTATTTATATATATTTTTTTAATTTAACCTTTTTTAACTAGGCAAATTAGTTAATTCTTATTTACAATGACAGCCTACCTACAGGGTCAGCCCCTGGAGCAAATTAGGGTTAAGTGCCTTGCTCAAGCACACATCGACAGGTTTTTCACCTTGTCGGCTCGGGTATTCAAACCAGCGACCTTTAAGTTACTGGCCCAACGCTCTAACCGCTAGGCTACCTGCTGACCTAAAGACACTATGTTGGTGTTCCCTTTATTTTGGCAGTTACCTGTATGTTGTCAATGTTCCAGGAGTAAACATGTGTTCTCTGTTCCTCCATGTGGTTTTGAGGTTCAAATGTGGTCTTCGTCTCAGGGAGGTCCCATTGATTACTATTGTCCATATTCATGATTCAACAAAACTGTTCATGTTCATTGAATTCATTCCAATAGAGCCTTTTCGAATGTGTTAGTATTACAGCCAATTACAGTCGATTTGAATCAAACCATGTATTTCTGTAATGGTGTAAAACAATGCTGTTATGATGATGATGTCTTATTCAAAAATGGAGAGTATTTAAAAAGCAATCTAACTTTAATATACAACATTATCTCAACCTTCTGTAGACAGAACATTAAAGCCATGTTATGACAGTGGTTGGTGTTGCCATAAGTTTTACTTAACCAGAGTTTGGTGGAAAGATCTACTAAGCAGGTGTTCTAGGTACATTTCTATTTGTTTCTACTGTTGTGGATTAAACAGTTTATTTGTAATGTATCTGCATTCAGATATGAGTTATTTGTTATGCTGTCAGTACAGTGCAGTCAGTGTCTGTCGACAGCAAAAATGTGTTTGATCAATAGCCTTGATAAACCTTTTAAAATGTATTTTTGTGCTAATTTATAACTGATCTGTTTGTTTTGAAATGAGTAATGTCTGGAATTGTTAAACCAATTGAAACCAACCCTTCTCCCTTTTTACATTTGTTTAGAAGACTTCAGCCATTCTTGATTTACTGCTTACACAGAAAAATCCCACCTAAGCATTTTCATGCGTCTTAGAGAGATGGAGAGAGAAATTCAAAAACATACAATTCTTCCTGAACTGAACACCAACTGAAGCTGGTTCAACTCAGAGCCATCCGCCTTGTGAGATGCCACAGGCAAAAAATAAAATAATGTATAAAATAATGTATAAAGTGTTTTTAATATTACAAACAACTTAAGATGTGCACATATGATTTACTAATTCATGAAACTATCCATCTCAAATCCACTGAATTGCTTTGCTCAGCCCAAGTCTTTGCATTGGATCTAGTGTCTCTCCCTCGATCTCCAGAGGATCTCCACCTCTCATACATCCTTCCTGCTCTCTGGGTTATGTACTCTACAGTGTCTGAAAAAAGAATAAAAGACACTTGCAACAATACTATAACACTTGTCCAGTCGTGTTGTTTTGTTCTGTCTATGTTTTCCTGCAAGCTGGCATTCTCATCCCCAAAGTCAACATGCCCAATTTCTCAATGGAAAGTCAATACACATATTTCCTGACTATTGTTGTTCCCCAATTCATCCTCTGCTGTACCTTTCCATATATGTATTGGGTAAGATACTTCTGTATGGAGGCGGTTGCATTCTACAGGGGAAATGTAATATTTTGGCCAAATAACCAGAAATGTACCATTAGCTCTACAATGACATGAGTAACACTGCTTTCCCATCAACTGTCAGTCAGTCAGTCTAGAATCTCAATTGCGCCTCTGGTGAAATATCAGATGCTAAGCAACCTGGCTGTGTACACACTCAGGTTGTACATTTCACACGATATATTTATCTGTTGTATGGTCTGCATAGAAATCTTTACACAATATTTGGGGAGGGGGGGAAGGAAGAATACACCAAATAACAAAAGGATGGAGGCTAGCAGGCCGCAACAGCAGGTCAGGCTAAGCTAACCAGCTAGCAGGCCGCACCAGCAGGTCAGGCTAAGCTAACCAGCTAGCAGGCCGCAACAGCAGGTCAGGCTAAGATAACCAGCTAGCAGGCCGCACCAGCAGGTCAGGCTAAGCTAACCAGCTAGCAGGCCGCAACAGCAGGTCAGGCTAAGATAACCAGCTAGCAGGCCGCACCAGAAGGTCAGGCTAAGCTAACCAGCTAGCAGGCCAGCAGGCCGGCCAGCCAAGAGGCCTCACAACAACAAACAAAACACACAAACCAAAACAAGGGGCAAACTAGGGGACAATACCTGTATGTACTGATTTGGCTCTGCCCTGAGTGGTCGCTTGTTAAGCAGCTCCCGTTGTCCGTGCATTAATTGTTGTTTTAGTTCTGGGTTTTTTTCGTCTCTTTTCTTAGATTTGTTTGTTTGCTACAGTTGAACTATAATAGTTCAGGATCATGGATTTTCTCGCAGCTGAACGTCAACAGGAGTCGTAAACTATTATTATTTACAACAGAGCCCAGCTCCTGGATTTAGCCCACGCAGCGCTGCTGCTCCCCAAGGAAAAGTTTGATATTCCGGACGAGTTGAAAAGAAGACGCCGTGGAGGCAGGGCGGGATTGAAATGTAAGGCAAAGCGGAGGAAGTACAAGCCGGCTATACCGTCTATCATTATGGGCAACGTGAGGTCAATACATAACAAGATGGATGAGCTTGAGGCTATTGTCCGTGGACAAAGGGATTATCGGGAAACGAGCCTAATGTTTTTCACAGAGACTTGGCTGAATGATAACATCCCCATAGAGAACGTCACTATCGGCGGTTTCCAGACCATCAGAGCGGACAGGGATCGCGTCTCTTCCGGTAAGAGCAAGGGTGGTGGGCTGGCTTTATTAGTTAACAACAGTTGGTGTAATCCAAGACATATTACTCTTAAGGAAGAGTTTTGTAGCCCAGACATTGAACTATTAGCCGTTAGCCTGAGACCCTATTTGCCGAGGGAATTCACGGCGGCCATTGCTGTTATTGTTTACATCCCGCCCTCCGCGGACGCAAACACAGCGTGTGACGTCATCCACTCTGCTATCGCGAGGTTACAGACAGCGCATCCCAGTGCTTTCTTTGCCATTTCGGGGGATTTTAACCATGCATCTCTCTCTTCAACGCTGCCCACGTTCAAACAGTTTGTGAAGTGCCCAACCAGGAATAATAAAACTCTGGACTTGTTATATGGTAATGTGAAGGACGCATACAACTCCACTGCACTCCCTCCCCTCGGTAGATCGGATCACAACCTTGTCCACCTCACCCCACTCTACAGGCCTATGGTCCAACAGCAGCCTGCAACCACCAGGACTATTAGGAGATGGTCCCCTGAGGCGAATGAGGCCCTACAGGACTGCTTTGAAACAACAGACTGGGATGTGCTCTGTGAGGCTCATGGGGAGGACATTGATGGACTTACTGACTGCATAACGGACTATATTAATTTTTGTGTAGACAACACTGTACCCACCAGGAAGGTATGCTGTTTTCCAAACAATAAACCCTGGGTCACCAGCGACCTGAAGGCCCTGCTGAATGAGACGAAGAGGGCCTTCAAGGAGAGGGACAAGGACAAGGACAAATTGAAATGCGTCCAGAGGGAGCTGAAGTTGCGGATTGCTGAGGGGAAGAGAGGGTATAAGGAGAAGATGGAGGACAAGCTGAGGCAGAGCCAGGTGAGAGAGGTGTGGAAGGGTATGAGAAATATCACTGGCTTCAAAAAGTCAAACAGTGGGCAGACGGAGGGGACCCAGGACAGAGCCAATTTTTTAACAGGTTTGATACTGGCCCTGTCCACCTCCCTTCCAGCTCCCCAGGCCACACACCCTCATGGCTGTCCCACCCCCACTTTGTCCACAACACCTCTGCTGAGACAATCAGTGACCCCTCCTCCACCCCTGCTCCCCCTGGACTGATCCTCAACACCCCCCTTCCCCCCACCTCCCCACCGGGGCTGACTTTCACCACCAACCAAGTGAAGAGAGTGCTGGAGAGACTACATCAGTGGAAAGCGGCGGGCCCTGATGGCATTAGCCCAAGGGTGCTTAGGGTCTGTGCTGACCAACTGTGTGGAATACTCCAGCGTCACTTCAACCTTAGTCTGAGCCTAAAAAGGGTCCCTGTGCTGTGGAAAACATCCTGCCTCGTCCCAGTGCCCAAGAAGGCACACCCCACTGTCCTGAATGACTTCAGACCTGTCGCGCTAACATCACATCATGAAGACCCTGGAAAGGATAGTCCTCGCTCACCTCAGACCCCTGGTGTGTACATCACTGGACCCCCTGCAGTTTGCATAACAGTGCAACATCGGGGTGGATGATGCAATCATCTACCTTCTACCGTTTTTTGACTTCTCCAGTGCCTTCAATACCATTCAGCCCCTGCTACTGGGTGAGAAGATGAGGAGGATGGATGTGGAAGCACCCTTAGTCTCCTGGGTCACGGACTACCTGACCGGTAGGCCACAATTTGTGCGACTACAGAGCTGTGTGTCAGAACGGGCAGTTAGCAACACAGGGGCCCCCCAGGGTACGGTCCTGTCCCCCTTCCTGTTCACCCTCTACACCTCAGACTTCAGATATAACTCTGAAACATGCCACCTACAGAAGTTCTCGGATGACTCTGCTATTGTAGGGTGCATCAGGGGTGGGCAGGAGGAGGAGTACAGGAGCACAATCAGTGACTTTGTGTTGTGGTGTGAGCAGAACCACCTTCAGCTCAACATCAGCAAAACTAAGGAGATGGTGGTGGACTTCAGGAGAACCAAGGCACAACTGACTGCAGTCCCTATAAAGGGGATGGATGTGGAAATGGTTGAGTCATACAAGTTCCTGGGTGTCCATATGGACATTTAGCTATTAAAGTATCTCTTCCTGTCATTTACCTGTACAGTTTGTGTAACCACGCAAGTATACACTTATCAGTAAATATAACTGTATACCTAACTGTACAGCTAATTTAACCATGCAAAATGTTCACTTACCTGTTCATTTACCCAGTCTGTCTATTAAGTAAACTATTATTACCCTCGCTCATATCAAACGCATTTTTAGCTACTGAAGTATTTCTCTGCCATCAACCTGTATAGTATAGTTAACCATCCAACATCCACCAATGTATAGTGTACACATTCAGCCAACCACCCATACTATGCAATGTCTCTTTTATAGCTTTTATTTTTTTGCACTCCAGATATCTTGTATTTCTATACTTTTTCATACTGCCGCTCTATGTATCATGTACCGTGTATCTGTCTTTTGTGTACTTTCGTTGTGGCATTTTGCACCTGCCCTGTGTTTTGTTGTAGCTGCTTGACAATGAAATTTCCCCCCCGGGATCAATAAAGTACCTATCTATCTATCTATCTATCTATCTATCTATCTATCTATCTATCTATCTATCTATCTATCTATCTATCTATCTATCTATCTATCTATCTATCTATCTATCTATCTATCTATCTATCTATCTATCTATCTATCTATCTATCTATCTATCTATCTATCTATCTATCTATCTAACACTCAGAGATGATGATGTGCAGTGAAACACTCAGGGATGATGATGTGCAGTGAAACACTCAGAGATGTTGATGTGCAGTGAAACACCCAGAGATGATGATGTGCAGTGGAACACTCAGAGATGTTGATGTGCAGTGGAACACTCAGAGATGTTGATGTGCAGTGAAACACTCAGAGATGATGATGTGCAGTGGAACACTCAGAGATGATGATGTGCAGTGAAACACTCAGAGATGTTGATGTGCAGTGAAACACTCAGAGATGGTGATGTGCAGTGAAACACTCAGAGATGATGATGTGCAGTGAAACACTCAGAGATGATGATGTGCAGTGAAACACTCAGAGATGTTGATGTGCAGTGAAACACTCAGAGATGATGATGTGCAGTGAAACACTCAGAGATGATGATGTGCAGTGAAACATTCAGAGATGATGATGTGCAGTGAAACACTCAGAGATGATGATGTGCAGTGAAACACTCAGAGATGATGATGTGCAGTGAAACACTCAGAGATGTTGATGTGCAGTGAAACACTCAGAGATGATGATGTGCAGTGAAACACTCAGAGATGATGATGTGCAGTGAAACATTCAGAGATGATGATGTGCAGTGAAACACTCAGAGATGATGATGTGCAGTGAAACACTCAGAGATGATGATGTGCAGTGGAACACTCAGAGATGATGATGTGCAGTGAAACACTCAGAGATGATGATGTGCAGTGAAACATTCAGAGATGATGATGTGCAGTGAAACACTCAGAGATGTTTACCTTTACATAAAGTTGTGTGTTTCCATGTGACATTACAATGATATCTGGGATGATGATATCTGGGATGATTGTGAGGGCTTGGTTGTGATAAGGCCTCTTACCCCCACCTAGGGGAGGATGAGAGGCACACAACCAAGTCCTCACACTCCTATTAGGGAGATTATCATCCCCAATCAGAGACAGCTGTATAGCGTTGTCTCTGATTGGGGATAGTATTTAGTCACCACACACAGCCACCTGTGTGTGGATCATTATTCACTTGTGTTTGTCTGCACTGCCTGCAACATCCCAAGTAAGTCACTGTGTTTTGTTTGAATCATGTTTTTGTTTTTTCACTCTCCTTTATTTGTAAATGCTTCGTGAGTCCATCTCATTTTCAAATAAAAGGATGACACTTCACCAGCGCTCCGTCTATCGTCCCATATATCCGACGCACCGTGACAGAATGATCCACCACCCTGGGACACAACGAGAGCAGACACTGGTAGACATCCTCTACGATATGGGAAAATTATCGAAAGAGGATGTCTACCATTATCATGCGGTGGAGGAAGGCTGGGGTCCGGAGCAGCCGAGGCGCCGGAGACGGAGGACACGTCACCGGGCTAGAGTTGAGGACCAGCCTGGAGCCCAGAAAACCCCTCAAACTGATTTTGGGGGGGGGCTATGGGGGTGGTCGGGGATCGAGGGAGAAGAGCCCCGACCACTGCACTCGTGGGGGTTCCAGGAGGAGCCCCTACAGCCATGGGAGCAGGAGTACAGAGAGGAGTCGGAGGAAGACGACGACGATGTGCTTCTGTTCCCTCACTCGTGGGGGTTCCCGGAAGAACCCTCACAGGATGGGGATTGGCGGTGGAGTAGGCACGACAGGGACATTCGTGCTCCAGCGCCAGTTCCCAGTCCGGTGCCTCCAGCGCCGGTCCAGAGTCGGAGGAGGAGGAGACCGACTCTGCGCACCAAACCATCGGTGCGCAACACTAGCCCGGTGCGTCCCGTACCAGCTAAACGCACCAACCCAACGGTGCGTTTCCCCAGCCCGGTACGGCCCGCGCCTGCTCCACGCACCAGCCCTATGGTGCGTGTCTCCAGCCCGGTGCGACCCGTGCCAGCTAGACACACCAGCCCAACGGTGCGTTTCCCCAGCCCGGCACGGCCCGCGCCTGCTCCGCGCACCAGCCCAACGGTGCGTGTCTCCAGCCCGGTGCGACCCGTGCCAGCTAAACGCACCAACCCAACGGTGCGTTTCCCCAGCCCGGTACGGCCCGTGCCTGCGCCTCGCAGCAGACCAGTGGTGCGCTCACCCAGTCCAGTATGCCCCGTGCCCATTCCTCACACGGAGCCTACAGCGAGGGTCGACAGCGCAGCTCTGTGGTTGGAGACCATCTCTGCGTCGGTGCCCAGGGTGGGCACGACGTTCAGCCCCGCTGTGGAGCAGGAGCTCCATAGCGTGTCGGTGCCCAGTCTGGGGCCGACAGCCAGCCCAACCACAGGGCTGGAAACCCTCTCTGCGTCGGTGCCCAGGGTGGGCACGACGTTCAGCCCCGCTGTGGAGCAGGAGCTCCATAGCGTGTCGGTGCCCAGTCTGGGGCCGACAGCCAGCCCAACCACAGGGCTGGAAACCCTCTCTGCGTCGGTGCCCAGGGTGGGCACGACGTTCAGCCCCGCTGTGGAGCAGGAGCTCCATAGCGTGTCGGTGCCCAGTCTGGGGCCGACAGCCAGCCCAACCACAGGGCTGGAAACCATCTCTGCGTCGGTGCCCAGGGTGGGCACGACGTTCAGCCCCGCTGTGGAGCAGGAGCTCCATAGCGTGTCGGTGCCCAGTCTGGGGCCGACAGCCAGCCCCACCAGAGGGCTGGAAACCATCTCCGCATCGGTGCCCAGGGTGGGCACGACGTTCAGCCCCGCTGTGGAGCAGGAGCTCCATAGCGTGTCGGTGCCCAGTCTGGGGCCGACAGCCAGACCAGCTGCAGGGCTGAAGACCACCTCTGCGTCGGTGCCCAGGGTGGGCACGGCGTCCAACCCGAGACCTCCGGTGAGAGTCAACTGCCCGAGGTCTCCGGTGAAGGTCAGCTGCCCGAGACCCCCGGAGAAGGTCAGCAGCCCGAGACCCCCAGAGAAGGTCAACAGCCCGAGGCCTCCAGAGAAGGTCAGCAGCCCGAGGCCTCCAGTGAAGGTCAGCAGCCCGAGGCCTCCAGTGAAGGTCAGCAGCCCGAGGCCTCCAGTGAAGGTCAGCAGCCCGAGGCCTCCAGTGAAGGTCAGCAGCCCGAGGCCTCCAGTGAAGGTCAGCAGCCCGAGGCCTCCAGTGAAGGTCAGCAGCCCGAGGCCTCCAGAGAAGGTCAGCAGCCCGAGGCCTCCAGCTAAGGTCAGCAGCCCGAGGCCTCCAGCGAAGGTCAGCGCCACGCCACCTCCAGCGAAGATCAGCGCCCCGCCACCTCCAGCGAAGGTCAGCGCCCCGCCACCTCCAGCGAAGGTCAGCGCCCCGCCACCTCCAGCGAAGGTCAGCGCCCCGCCACCTCCAGCGAAGGTCAGCGCCCCGCCACCTCCAGCGAAGGTCAGCGCCCCGCCACCTCCAGCGAAGGTCAGCGCCCCGCCACCTCCAGCGAAGGTCAGCGCCCCGCCACCTCCAGCGAAGGTCAGCGATCCGCCACCTCCAGCGAAGGTCAGCAGCCCGGAGCCTCCAGCCACAGCTCAAGGCCTGGAGCCTCCTCCACCGGTGCCCAGTCCAGGGCCGGTCGTCTGCTTCGCTCCAGTGCCGGAGCAGTCCGCTCCACCGGTGCCCAGTCCGGGGCCGGTCGTCTGCGTCGCTCCAGTGCCGGAGCAGGGTCCAGACAGGACTTGGTGAATGGCGGGAGTACTGAGGGGGGAACCACCGCGCCGGGGTCCGGACCGGACCGGGCGTGCAACGGAGAGGTAGGAGGAAAGCTACTCTCACAGCCTGTGCCACGCCCGGAACCGGAACCGGAACCGGAGCCCCCACCAGCAACCACCTCAGTACCCCGCCATGTCCCCCCTAGTTTTGGACATTTTTTCTTTCAGGAGAGGGGGGATTGTATGTGTGCGATCGGGAGTCCGCACCTTAGGGGGGGGGTACTGTGAGGGCTTGGTTGTGATAAGGCCTCTTACCCCCACCTAGGGGAGGATGAGAGGCACACAACCAAGTCCTCACACTCCTATTAGGGAGATTATCATCCCCAATCAGAGACAGCTGTATAGCGTTGTCTCTGATTGGGGATAGTATTTAGTCACCACACACAGCCACCTGTGTGTGGATCATTATTCACTTGTGTTTGTCTGCACTGCCTGCAACATCCCAAGTAAGTCACTGTGTTTTGTTTGAATCATGTTTTTGTTTTTTCACTCTCCTTTATTTGTAAATGCTTCGTGAGTCCATCTCATTTTCAAATAAAAGGATGACACTTCACCAGCGCTCCGTCTATCGTCCCATATATCCGACGCACCGTGACAATGATGATATCTGGGATGATGATATCTGGGATGATTATATCTGGGATGATGATGATATCTGGGATGATGATGATATCTGGGATGCATGACTGCAGATTGTTATGTCATCTATATCTCTAATTGCACCTGTGTTTGATTAACATCCTTATGTTTTAAAATGTCCCTTTACTGTAGTTTGTGTGGACAAATTCCTCCATAACTTCAGTATTCATTAAACATGAAGCATCTTTATTCCATTTCATATGAGTCATACGTCACTGATGAGCGTCCAGAGAGGGGGAATAGATTAGTGTCTGTCTGATCCAGTTCACCCTCGCATGGTTGGCTCCACAGATTCAGCCAGTGGGTAGTCAGGGTTGTCAGGGTATATCTGTCCAGCCGTCACATTGCCTGTACTTGTGCCTCTGCATCTTATTATTGCTATTCTCTTTTCCCCTTTTTCCATGAATAAACACACATTCCCATCCTGTGGCCGGTGTTGTCCTAGGGGTTCTGACTGTCACTGTCCATTATGGTAGCAGGGTAGGCCAGGGTAGGCCAGGGTAGGCCAGGGTAGGGCAGGCAGGGCCGCGAGTCAGGGGATAAACTGGAACAGAGCAGTGTCCCCTTCCAGTGGCTGGATGGCGTGCCACTCAGTGTCACACATGGCACCAGGGCCAGCACCCACCACGCACAGCATACACACACACACACACACACACACACACACACACACACACACACACACACACACACATTGACCCCATACAGGCCCGCAGGGATGCCGCTCCTGTTCCTGGAAAGACTCTAAATGTAACCCTCTGCAGCTCAGGGCTGGTGGGACAACACACACATCACAACACTGCTTACAGTACCATGGGGATGTGCTGCACAGTGGGCTCTGGTCAAAAGTAGTGCACTTTATAGAGAATAGGGGGGCATTTGGGATGCACACCATGCCTTCATCACTCAAAGTTAATGTAAGAACAGGGACAGGTTGGTTGATTGATCAGACAAGGCTGACATTGTAATGGATCGTACTCTAGCTTAATGTACCCAGTACATGGCTTGCGAACCTAGTAATTGTTGCCCTTCAAATACATACATACTTACAGTATATGAGATCGTTATTAAAGAAGTATGCATCACGTTAATGGTTCTATAGTGCTGATTGAAATGTCTGTCTCTAGGTTATTCTCTTGCGGATGCTTTATATGTTTTAGCACATATTCCCTCCATTCCTCCAGGGTTCTGGAACTACTTATTGTCGCTAATTATTTCTAGGAATCTGCTATGGGTTTGTATGTCAAGCTACAATGATTTGAATAACATTTTCCCTGCTCCAATACAATCAAAGGCAGATTTGACTAAACCCTGGAAACCAATAATCAATACGCTCTTGTTAATTCTGCATCAAATGCTACCAATTTATTATTGACGGGTCTAAAGGCCAGCAGAGTTCAAACAGCTAAAAGAGAAACTCTCTTGTCATCGCTCAAGATGAATAAAGAAATCCTTTATAAATGGTTTAGCTGACAACATCACGACAATAACGCGCACGCTGGATGGCCAGATAGCAACAATGACAAGAAGCTGCCACGCTGGATGGCCAGATAGCAACAATGACAAGAAGCTGCCACGCTGGATGGCCAGATAGCTAGCAACAATGACAAGAAGCTGCCATGTGAAGAAATGTAGGTGGCTTGTTTCAGCTAGTTTTTTTATTTTGTTTGGAGGTGTTTTGACTGATGTCACTTCTATGCTAATATGGCTAACATTCGCTGGCTAAATGTGACAATGTATTTGAGAGACAACAAGTGCTCATTGTGCAAATGTATTTATGTTTTGAATAATCATTGGAGACAAAAATATAGTTTACATGTTGTCAGCAATCTAAGCCAAGCCCGTCTGTTACGCACTAGTTGGTTTTTCTTGTTTTTGTTACTAAACAACCAACCTGTCTATAGTGACTTTATGTGACCGCTGTGTGATGACAAAATGACTGCTTGATCTGAATGTAGTTGAAGGGTTAACAAGCACAATACCATTTATTTCTTGTGGTGCAGTGAATTACAGCCCCAAAATGTACATTGTACAAGATATTTGTAAAAACTCTCTGCTACGGAGGTCCAGAGAGGCCATTTTAATAAAAAAAAGTATTACTTTGTTATGTCGAGATCACAATTAATTTATGTCATGATCACAACATAACAAAAGTTGTTTTGTCGATATCACAAGATAGTTTTCTCATGATCAGGACGTAACAAAAATAGGAGTGGACGTGTTGATGCTAGAATGACGGTATGGCTAAGGTGCAGAGCCCACGATGGATCAACGCATACATTTTTATTGATTGCTACACTAAGGGACATTTCATGCTAACATCATGTTTTCATTTGGGTTTGGAGTTCATTATCAGTTTATAGGTGTGAATGTTAGCAAGCAAAATGTCCCTTACATTGAACTCTTGGGGCAGCTAAGCCCTCATGGGGCATTTAAGCCCTGAACGATGCCTAATAGGCAGCCCTGTCTCCCACTGTGCACACAGTCAATCTCATGCAAGCAACAACACAGCTAACTTGGCTAGTCTTGTGAGAGAGTGAACTAGCTAGCTAGGTAGTCTTGTTAGCTAGCTAGCTTTTTATCTATTCTGCTTGCATAACTGATATGTGTATGATTGTTAGGGACATTTCTTACAGGCTGATTATTTTTCCGCCTTAGAGCTTGATCAAATTCAATAGCAGACTCAGAGGCTGATAAGTCAGGATTCTGCCTTGTAGGCTGTTTCATAGGTAAAGCTCCTATTAAATGCCCCAAGAGAGTGTTGTGATTGTCGTGGAATTATTCTAATCAAAGGAGAGAGACTTTTAGATTTCTTCTAAACAATTTAACTACTGCAGTAATGGAATTGGTCAGCAACCACCCGGGAGGTACACCCGGGTCTCTGAGAACTCAAGAGTACAACTGAGCTACAGCATTTTATAGTTAAGACACATCCTCCTGAATACATGACAAACAACAGATGTTTTGAATGGGTCAAAAGGTTAGGATTTGTTATGAAATAAATGAATAATTCACAGCAGACAGTATCTGCTGTGAAGACTGTTCTCATTGTATGGAAAGCAGGGTTTTGCCCCCAAGACGAGGTTCTTCTTATCAGCTATTCATAACAGATCTCGTCCCTGGTACCTGATACACACAGACACCAATTCAGTCTACGAAATGCAGGCTCAGTCAGACCAGAGACATCTCCCTCACATGCACCACTAATCACAGAATAGAATATGGCTGTTGGTTTTATCACCTAGCCATCACTTAATCAGTTGTCAGCCCAAGCTTCAGAGGCTCAACTGGGTTCACACAGACACATATGAGAGAGTTCTAAGAACCCTATTCTATTGTATAAAACAACCATTCGAAGCATAAACAGTATTAAAACATAATATCATAATTTTCCACTATGCGATCTACGCAGCCAAGGGTCTCTTTGATGAGGGTGTTATCGTACATTTGAACTAATGAATGGATGATGCGTGGTACTTTTGATTATCTTGTGATTTCAACAGAACAACTTTTATCTCGTGATATTGACAAAATAACTTTTATTTTGTAGTGATCATGAGATAAATATGTCGTGATCTAGAAATAATGAGCAGAATTCTTTTCATCGTATGTCCTCTGGACTTCCGTACTTCTATAATCTTGATCTGAATTGAGAGAGACATTGGAAATTGTTATTTCCTGTTCCTGTTTTCAAGTGTAGTGCTGCTGCTGTTTTTGTTCAGTGCTCTGTCAGGTGGTTGCTGATTGGTTTAATTTCTCATTATGTTTTGTATAATTCTTTATTTTAACCTTTATTTAACTAGGCAAGTCAGTTAAGAACACATTCTTATTTACAATGACGGCCTACACCAGCCAAACTCTAAAAACGCTAGTCCGCCCTATGGGTGATACAGCCTGTATTGGAACCAGGGTGTCTGTAGTGACTCCTCTAGCACTGAGATGCAGTGTCTTAGACCGCTGCACCCTAAAGGAGACTTCTTAAGCATTTTATGTCAGTCAACTCAGATGACGTGCTTATAAAGCAGCTACATTTGGTTGAATGATCTCTCATTTGCACAGGCTACAAGCTAATGGCTACAAGCTAATGGCTACAAGCTAATGGCTACAAGCTAATGGCTACAAGCTTGACATGTATAATTATATTGTATGTTCCATGCAGCTTACAAGTGTCAGCAAAACTTACAGGCTACACGCTAATGTATACAAATGAGCCAGGCCTTTCCATATGTGAAGCCATGTATTAGATGCTCTCATTTTGCTCTTTTGTAGCTTTGTAAACTATGTGTTTGTTTTCTATACCTGTTCGCTCCTCTCCCTGTAGGCTTTACAGATGTTTCCCACGCCTTGGCTGCAACCCTTCTAATTTAGTTTACCCTGCACGCACAACCTATGTGGAATTCCTGGTCTCCGGCAGCGTTTGGAGTTCATCTCAAACTCTGCCCTTCAGTCATTAGGCTTTTTGGCCCTGATGGAGACATGGATCACCTCAGAGAACACTGCTGCTCCAGCTGCTCTCTCTTAATCTGACTACGTGTTCTCTCATAGTCCGAGAGCCTGGTGGCACAAGACTACTCATTTCTCCTAAGTGGAGATTTTCTCTTTTCCCCCTCACCCACCTGTCACAGTCACTTGTCCACTCAAGCTTAACATTGTTGTCATCTATCGCCCACCAGGTGCCCTTAGAATTCCTCAATGAGCTTGACACCTTGATAAGCTCATTTCCTGACAATGGCTCACCGCTCATCATTCTGCCTTTGATTAATTTATTTCTACCTCTTTCTTCACCCTCCTTGCCTTTATTGCCCCCCGGGGGATCAATAAAGTACCTATCTATCTATCTATCTATCTATCTATCTATCTATCTATCTATCTATCTATCTATCTATCTATCTATCTATCTATCTATCTATCTATCTATCTATCTATCTATCTATCTATCTATCTATCTATCTATCTATCTATCTATCTATCCCAGTCCCCTCCAACTCACAAGGCAGACAATATGCTTGACGCCATCTTTACTAGAGGCTGTTCGCCTACTAATCTCACTGCAACCTCTCTCCAGGTCTGATCATGACTTTGTTTTCTTTTCTGTCTCCCTCTCCTCCAACCCTACCCACTACTCTCTCCTCTTATATCCTATCACCTCTCCATCTGCTAAATCCTTCTCCCTCCTGTCTCCTGATTCTGCCTCTTTGAACCTACTCTCCTCCATCCTATGACTCTCACTGTTCCCTTTCCTCCCGGTCGGCTCTGAACTCCCTCCTGCTCCGTGGCTGAGTGACTCATTGTGAGCTTATATAAACAGGGCTACCGGACCTGTCATCATTCAAACTTCCTGAGGACCATCATTCCACTCCCTCCTCTCTACCTTGTCTTCATCTGTATCCACTGCTCAAGCCAGTGAGCTATCACTCTAAACTTCAAACTTCTGCCTCCAACACTAGGCAACTCTGTTCCACCTTCTCCTCCCTCCTCAATCCTACACAACCTCCCCCTCCCTCTTCCCTATCTGAAGACGACTTTGTCAACCACTTTGAAAAGAAGGTTGACGACATCCTCTCCTCATTGACTCAGCCTAGTGGTCCTACTCTGACAGAACTACCCTATGCCTTGACCTCTTTCTCCCCTCTCTCTCCAGATGAAATCCTGAGACTAGTGAGGTCCGGCCCACTTGAACCCAACCCTCCTCCCTTCTTCAGACCATCTCTGGAGTCCTTCTCACTTCCCTCATCAACTCATCTCCCCCCTTTGACTTCAAAATGGCCAGAGTCACTCCCCTCCTCAAGAAAACAACACTCACTGGTATCCCTTCTTTTTTTCTATCCAAAACACTTGAGCATGCTGTCTCTGACCAACTCTCTCGCTATCTCTCTCAGAACAATCTTCTTGACCCTAACCAGTCAGGCTTCAAGGTGAATCACTCAACTGATATTGCTCTCCTCTGTGTCACAGAGGTTCTCCGCACTGCCAAAGCTGGCTATCTCTCCTCTGTTCTGCTCCTCCAAGACCTATCCGCTGCCTTCATCACTGTGAACCATCAGATCCTCTTCTCCACCCTCTCAGGGCTGGGTGCCTCAGGCTCTGCACACTCTTGGATAGCATCCTACCTGGCAGGCCGCTCCTACCAGGTGACGTGGAGAGGATCTGTGTCTGCACCTCATACTCTCACTACTGGTGTCCCCCACGGCTCAATTCTAGGCCCTCTCCTCTTTTCTCTATACACCAAGTCACTCATATCCTCACATGGTCTCTCCTATCTTTGCTATGCAGAGGAGACTCAACTACTTTTCTCCTTGCACCTTTCTGACAACCAGGTGGCGACACACATCTCTGCGTGTCTGGCAGATATCGCATCGTGGATGTCGGCCCACCAGCTCAAGCTCAACCTCGACAAGACAGAGCTGCTCTTCCACCCAGGGGAAGGCTTATCGGCTCCAACACCTCTCTATCATGGTTGACAACTCCTTGGCGTGACACCGGAAAACACCATATAGTTCTTTAAAAACATCAAAGCAGTGACTCGCTTCTGCAGGTTCATGCACCACAACATCTGTAGAGTATGACCCTACCTCACACAGGAAGCGGCGCAGGTCTTAATCCAAGCTCTTGTCTTCGCTCGTCTGGACTACTGAAACTCGCTGTTGGCTGGGTTTCCCGTTTGTGCCATCAAACCCCTGCAACTTATCTAGAACGCCGCAGCTCGCCTGGTGTTCAACCTTCCCAAGTTCTCCCATGTCACCCCGCTCCTCCGCACACTCCACTGGCTTCCAGTTGAAGCTCGCATCTACTACAAGACCATGGCATTTCCATCCCTACCTGACAGCAGCACGGTGCTGGTCATATAATAACAGCTTTGTCTTTACATAGCCTGTCCTTCACACAGCAGTTGCACCTCTGCTTTATGTATTTGTTGTAGTCTACATTTCAGGAGCCCTCCAAGTGGTTAAATAGACCCAGAGCTAGCCATAGCCAGGCTCCTTCACCTTGGGTCAAAGAGAGAGCCAGGCGGGACCGAGCTCCAGCACTTCACAGGCTGAAAGAGGAGTACAATAGATAGAAGTTTTAGTATGACTAACTCTAACTCTAACAGTAGACTGGTAATACATTGTACTAACAGCAGTAACCCTAACCCTTACCTTAACCCTTGGCTAGCTTCCTGTCCACATTTCGGTTCAACCCTACTTTTAGCCTCAATCCTAACCCTAATCCTAACCCCAACCCTAATCTGGTTATAACCCTAACCCTAGCCATTTGTTCAACCCTGATTCAAGCCTTACCCTAAAATACCTACACAGGCCTTACATGCATTGAAGATGATCATATTCACTGTCTTTTACTGCAGCAAAATGTAGGGAACCAGTGAATTGACTGCATCCTAAACAGGTCCTGGTCAAAAGTAGTGCACTATGAAGGGAATAGGATGTGTTTTTATTTTGTGCAGGATGGGTTTTCTTCCCAATGCACTTTTCGACATATCATCCAGAATCCATACTCCAACTACTATGACAGTGATGGTGTGCTGTCTGGAGGGAGGCCAGATTGATTTAATGCTTTACTTTAGATTGGGATTGAGATCGATGTGACATTACTGTAATCTCTCAAGCTTCAAGGACAAGAGTTAAAACAAAGAATGGAAGTCGAAATATTAGGCAATGTTGCCCAAAAACGTGTGGTCTATTGGACCCTAGTTCCATTGTCCATGCCAAGAGCAAATAATCTGCTATGCTCTTAATTTTCTAAGAAATAAAAAAGGCAAAAAAATACTTTCCATAAAAAAATAGAGTTTGTCCATCTGTCTCTGAACCTAATGTATCTTAGACACTTAATAATGTTTACATATACTGCATCACTCATCTCAGATGTATATACTGTATTCAATACTATTCTACTGTATCTTAGACACTTAATAATGTTTACATATTACTTGTTAGATATTAACATCTGCTAAACACGTGCATGTGACCAATAACATTTGATTTGATTTAATTACTTATATATTGTATATATATTTATGTATGTATGTATTTATGTATGTATGTATGTATGTATGTATGTATGTATGTATGTATGTATGTATGTATGTATGTATGTATGTATGTATGTATGTATGTATGTATGTATGTATGTATGCTTACACAGTAAAATAAGCCTAATTCATATTTTAATAATGTATTTCTCTCAACACTGTGTTTTATAGTATAATGCTTAATGGCTTAAAACTGGGATCCATCAATTTAAAGTAGCATGCGCCACCTATACATTTGCAGCACAGTGGTGGCAGCAGCTGCCTCTGTTATGTCAGGAGATCCTATTCCCAATCCATTATTCATGCCTGAAGTCTCCCAACAGTTTGGATCATCCAAATATTTATCAAATACAGAGTAAATATGTAGGGTGAAGCTAGCAATCATTTATTAAACTGTCAGTGTATGTGTTGCAGTGATATTATGAATTCTAAATTAATAATAATAATAATAATTTATTAAACTGTCAGTGTATGTATTAGCCATTCATTCCAATCCATTCAATGTCATGTAATTCCATCAAATACGTTCAGCTCAACATAATTACAACTTTATCACCCCAAAAATAGATAAATAGATGATTGACAGCTAGTTAATTCCATAACTAGCAGTAGTATACTATCAGTTTAGAGGTGCAGATGAAAGAGCGAGTGATGGGTACAACATTATGATTCACATCCATCTCTTCCCTCTATGCTACCTTCACCACATGCTAGTAGTCTACTAAGGTCTAAATAATAATATATTGCACCTTAAAAAGGTAAAAGACAAAAGCCCTCACGAAGAGCCCTCCTGAAGAAGAGACTGAGGTGAAGAGCCCTCCTGAAGAAGAGACTGAGGTGAAGAGCCATCCTGAAGAAGAGACTGAGGTGAAGAGCCATTCTGAAGAAGAGACTGAGGTGAAGAGCCCTCCTGAAGAAGAGACTGAGGTGAAGAGCCCTCCTGAAGAAGAGACTGAGGTGAAGAGCCCTCCTGAAGAAGAGACTGAGGTGAAGAGCCAAAGAGCCCTCCTGAAGAAGAGACTGAGGTGAAGAGCCAAAGAGCCCTCCTGAAGAAGAGTCTGAGGTGAATAGCCAAAGAGCCCTCCTGAAGATGAGACTGAGGTGAAGAGCCCTCCTGAAGAAGAGACTGAGGTGAAGAGCCAAATAGCCCTCCTGAAGAAGAGACTGAGGTGAAGCGCCAAATAGCCCTCCTGAAGAAGAGACTGAGGTGAAGAGCCCTCCTGAAGATGAGACTTTTGCCTTTTTAAGGTGCCATTAATTGTTATTTAGACCTTAGTAGACTACTAGCATGTGGTGAATGTTTTTTTATTTAGAATACTAATATTAATAGACCAAAAAACCAAAACATAGATGCAAAAATGTAATTTTAGCCTGTGTTGCCTGGCCTTAATTGCTAATCTAGTCCTGTTGTTGTAAGGGCTGGATTGTGGTAACCTTTATGTCCATCAGGGGGAACCACAACCCAGTCCTTACATCAGGGAGGGAAGGTGAATGATCCCCAATCAGAGACAGCTGTCTAGCGTTGTCTCTGATTGGGAATGGTATCAGAGACAGCTGTCTAGCGTTGTCTCTGATTGGGAATGGTATTTAGCCTTCTCTCCCATCCACCTGCATGTGGATCATTGTTTGTTTCTGTTTGTCTGCATGTGGCAGAACTCAGCAAGTCACCGTGTTTTGTTTATAGTTTCGTTTTTTTCTCTCCTTTCTATTTTGAATGCTTCGTGAGTATATCTCATTCACTAATAAAAAGGAATGACACTCCATCAGCGCTCCGTATATCGTCCCTTCTATACGCACCGTGACAGAATGATCCACCACCCTGGGACGCAAAGGAGTTTGACGTTGGGAGATATCCTCCTCGGTATGGGGAAAATTACCGAGGAGGAATACTCCCACCATCGTGCGGTGGAGGAGGGCTGGTGTCCGGAGCAGAGGCGCCAAAGACGGGGGAAACGTCACCGGGCTATAGCGAAGGACCAGCCATTAGCCCAGAAAAAACTGATTTTGGGGGAGGGCTATGGGGGTGGTCGGGGATCGAGGGAGAAGAGCCCCGACCACTGCACTCGTGGGGGTTCCAGGAGGTGCCCCTACAGCCGTGGGAGCAGGAGTACAGAGAGGAGTCGGAGGAAGACGACGACGATGTGCTTCTGTTCCCTCACTCGTGGGGGTTCCCGGAGGAACCCTCACAGGATGGGGATTGGCGGTGGAGTAGGGACGACAGGTACAGTCGTGCTCCAGCGCCAGTTCCCAGTCCGGTGCCTCCAGCGCCGGTCCTGAGTCGGAGACGGAGGAGACCGACTCAGCGCACCACACCATCGGTGCGCAACAACAGCCCGGTACGGCCCGCGCCTGCTCCGCGCACCAGCCCTATAGTGTGTGTCCCCAGCCCGGTGCGACCCGTGCCAGCTACACGCACCAGACCAGTGGTGCGTTCCCCCAGCCCGGTACGGCCAGTGCCTGCTACACGCACCGGACCAGTGGTGCACTCCCCCAGCCCGGTGCCTGCTATTCGCACCAGACCTATGGTGCGTTCCCCCAGTCCGGTACGGCCCGTGCCTGCGCCTCGCACCAGACCTATGGTGCGTTCCACCAGTCCGTTACGCCCCACTCCAGCGTCGCTTGACAGCGCAGAGCCTCCAGCGTCGCTTGACAGCGCAGAGCCTCCAGCGTCGCTTGACAGCGCAGAGCCTCCAGCGTCGCTTGACAGCGCAGAGCCTCCAGCGTCGCTTGACAGCGCAGAGCCTCCAGCGTCGATCGACAGCACTGAGCAGCCAGCGACGATCAAAAGCACGAGTACATGGCGGGGGACCAGCATGTACTCGTGGCTGGGAGCATCAGCGGGGTCTGGTCCCAAACCAGGAAGGGCGGTCAGGGTTACCCCAGTGATGGAGCAGTCCGCTCCACCGGTACCCAGTCCGGGTCCGGTCGTCGACTCCGCCCCCATGCCGGAGCAGTCCGCTCCACCGGAGCCCACTCAGGTTCCGGTCGTCGACTCCGCTCCCATGCCGGAGCAGTCCGCTCCACCGGAGCCCACTCAGGTTCCGGTCGTCGACTCCGCCCCCATGCCGGAGCAGTCCGCTCCACCGGAGCCCACTCAGGTTCCGGTCGTCGACTCCGCACCCATGCCGGAGCAGTCCGCTCCACCGGAGCCCACTAAGGTTGCGGTCGTCGACTCCGCCTCCATGCCGGAGCAGTCCGCTCCACCGGAGCCCACTCCAGGTCCGGTCATCTCTGCGTCGGTGCCCAGTCTGGGGCCGATTGCCAGCCCAACCACAGGGCTGGAAATCATCTCTGCGTCGGTGCCCAGAGTGGGCACGACGTTCAGCACCGCTGTGGAGCAGGAGCTCCATAGCGCGTCGGTGCCCAGTCTGGGGCCGACAGCCAGCCCAACCACAGGGCTGGAAACCATCTCAGCGTCGGTGCCCAGGCTGGGCACGGCATTCGGCCCCTCTCCAAGGTCGAGGGCTCCCACACCAGGGTCCAGACAGGACTTGGTGCATCGCGGGAGTACTGAGGGGGGAATCATCACGCCGGGGTCCGGACCGAAGCCGGAACCGGAGCCTCCACCAGCAACCACCTCAGTGCCCCGCCACTCCCCCACCCCTGGGTTAGTGAACATTTTGGAGAGGGGGGGGACCAAGTGCGGTCGGGAGCCCGCACCTAGGAGGGGGGGTACTGTAACGGCTGGATTGTGGTAACCTTTATGTCCATCAGGGGGAACCACAACCCAGTCCTTACATCAGGGAGGGAAGGTGAATGATCCCCAATCAGAGACAGCTGTCTAGTGTTGTCTCTGATTGGGAATGGTATTTAGCCTTCTCTCCCATCCACCTGCATGTGGATCATTGTTTGTTTCTGTTTGTCTGCATGTGGCAGAACTCAGCAAGTCACCGTGTTTTGTTTATAGTTTCGTTTTTCTCTCTCCTTTCTATTTTGAATGCTTCGTGAGTATATCTCATTCACTAATAAAAAGGAATGACACTCCATCAGCACTCCGTATATCGTCCCTTCTATACGCACCGTGACAGTTGTATTGGCAGGCCCCATCCTATCATTATTAGGGTAGCATGCTGCCAAGATACAATGTCAGAAGTTAACTCAATTGGTCTTTGCTAGTATTAGGGAAAAGACCTCTGGCAATCATTAGCAGTAATAAAGTCTGCTCATCTCATCTGATTGATGCCCATTTATGGGACTTAATCTTTAAGGTCAATGAAACCAGTTGCCAATTGAAAATGCCTACTGCTATCAGCAGTCTATTGCATCCAGGGCACAGACTAAGCTGCTACCCAACCCTTCAGGTGACATTTAACAGAGAATGACTCCTATCTGCAGATGTCTTTATTCCCTTTTTAAACAATTTAGAGTTAAGAACAGATCGAACCCTTGGTATTCCTCTGATCTTTCGGAACTTATTCAGAAGAGGAACCAGGCTTGGGCAAAAGCAAGGAAAATGGACACTATCAGATTGGCAATCTTTCAGACAACTTGGAAAAATATGTACTTACTTGGTTAAGAAAGACAAAACAATGGAATACGGAAGGGGAGCGGCAGTGGCTAGAAGGCCGGTGACGACGAACGCCGAAGCCCGCCCGAACAAGGGGAGGAGGCAGCTTCGGAGGAAGTCGTGACATCACTACTGAAATGAAGGATATAAGTGTTGCTTTTAATCATTTTATCTCTGCAAGCGTTTTATTTGAGAGGAATGATGCTCTTCCCGCCCCCAGCCTCTAGCTGACTTGAATGATAACCCGTGAAATTTCAACAAGTTACTACCTGTGAAGTGCTTTGCTTAAAATTGGTGTAAAAAAAAACACTGGGGCTGATATGCTTGAGCAGTTTTTACTGCAGCTCTCCGCCCCCTTGATTACTGAATCCTTAACCCATATTTTTTATCTAACGATCATATCTGGTACTATCCCCAAGGTTTGAAAGACGGCTCATGTGCTCCCTCTCCACAAAGGTGGTGACGTTTGTGACCTAAATAACTACTGGCCTATTTCTAAACTTTGTTGCCAAGCTAAAATATTACAATCATTGATCAACTCGCCGCAAAGATCGTTTTTGTCTATGAAATGTATTCTGAATGTTCATCAGTCTGGCTTTAGACCTGCTCCATCCCTTGTTTAAAAAGGAAGTGGTTTAATATACATTTACCCACATAATTTATAACCAATGATGCAGCAGAGATACTGACAAAAGGCAACATTGTGCTTCCATTCACCTGTCGAAGGTTGTCTGCTATTGGCCTGGACCAGGCTGTGTGTGTGTGTGTGTGTGTGTGTGTGTGTGTGTGTGTGTGTGTGTGTGTGTGTGTGTGTGTGTGTGTGTGTGTGTGTGTGTGTGTGTGTGTGTGTGTGTGTGTGTGTGTCTGTGTGTGTGTGTGTGCGTGTGTGTGTCTGTGTGTCTGTGTGTGTGTGTGTGTGTGTGTGTGTGTCTGTGTGTGTCTGTGTGTGTGTGTGTGTGTGTGTGTGTGTGTGTGTGTGTGTGTGTGTGTGTGTGTGTGTGTGTGTGTGTGTGTGTGTGTGTGAATGATGTACAGTGGCTTCAGAAAGTATTCATACCCCTTGACTTATTCCACACTTATCCACAGCCTGAATTCAAAATGGATACCCTTTTCTCACCCATCTACACACATTACCCCATAAAGAGAAAGTGAAAACATGTTTTTCAGAATGTTTGCACATTTATTTAAAATTAAATACAGAAATATCTCATTTACATAAGTATTCACAGTCACTACATGTTAGAATCATCTTTGGCAGCAGTTACAGCTGTGAGTGTTTCTGGGTAAGTCTCTAAGAGCTTTCCACACATGAATTGTCCAATATTTGCACATTATTCTTTTAAAAAGTCTTCAAACTCTGTCACGTTGATTGTTGATCGTTGCTAGACAGACATTTTCAAGTCAGGAACATTCACTGTCTTCTTGGTCAGCAACTTCCAGTGTATATTGGGTCTTGTGTTGTAGGTTATTGTCCTGCTGAAAGGTGAATTCCTCTCCTAGTCCCTGGTGTAAAGCAGACTGAACCAGGTTTTGTTATTGTCCTGCTGAAAGGTGAATTCATCTCTCAGTGTCTGGAGGAAAACAGACTGAACCAGGTTTTGTTATTGTCCTGCTGAAAGGTGAATTCATCTCTCAGTGTCTGGAGGAAAACAGACTGAACCAGGTTTTGTTATTGTCCTGCTGAAAGGTGAATTCATCTCCCAGTGTCTGGAGGAAAACAGACTGAACCAGGTTTTGTTATTGTCCTGCTGAAAGGTGAATTCATCTCTCAGTGTCTGGAGGAAAACAGACTGAACCAGGTTTTGTTATTGTCCTGCTGAAAGGTGAATTCATCTCCCAGTGTCTGGAGGAAAACAGACTGAACCAGGTTTTGTTATTGTCCTGCTGAAAGGTGAATTCATCTCTCAGTGTCTGGAGGAAAACAGACTGAACCAGGTTTTGTTATTGTCCTGCTGAAAGGTGAATTCATCTCTCAGTGTCTGGAGGAAAACAGACTGAACCAGGTTTTGTTATTGTCCTGCTGAAAGGTGAATTAATCTCTCAGTGTCTGGAGGAAAGCAGACTGAACCAGGTTTTGTTATTGTCCTGCTGAAAGGTGAATTCATCTCTCAGTGTCTGGAGGAAAACAGACTGAACCAGGTTTTGTTATTGTCCTGCTGAAAGGTGAATTAATCTCTCAGTGTCTGGAGGAAAACAGACTGAACCAGGTTTTGTTATTGTCCTGCTGAAAGGTGAATTCATCTCCCAGTGTCTGGAGGAAAACAGACTGAACCAGGTTTTGTTATTGTCCTGCTGAAAGGTGAATTCATCTCTCAGTGTCTGGAGGAAAACAGACTGAACCAGGTTTTGTTATTGTCCTGCTGAAAGGTGAATTCATCTCTCAGTGTCTGGAGGAAAACAGACTGAACCAGGTTTTGTTATTGTCCTGCTGAAAGGTGAATTCATCTCTCAGTGTCTGGAGGAAAGCAGACTGAACCAGGTTTTGTTATTGTCCTGCTGAAAGGTGAATTCATCTCTCAGTGTCTGGAGGAAAACAGACTGAACCAGGTTTTGTTATTGTCCTGCTGAAAAGTGAATTCATCTCAGTGTCTGGAGGAAAACAGACTGAACCAGGTTTTGTTATTGTCCTGCTGAAAGGTGAATTAATCTCTCAGTGTCTGGAGGAAAACAGACTGAACCAGGTTTTGTTATTGTCCTGCTGAAAGGTGAATTCATCTCTCAGTGTCTGGAGGAAAACAGACTGAACCAGGTTTTGTTATTGTCCTGCTGAAAGGTGAATTCATCTCTCAGTGTCTGGAGGAAAGCAGACTGAACCAGGTTTTGTTATTGTCCTGCTGAAAGGTGAATTCATCTCTCAGTGTCTGGAGGAAAGCAGACTGAACCAGGTTTTGTTATTGTCCTGCTGAAAGGTGAATTCATCTCTCAGTGTCTGGAGGAAAACAGACTGAACCAGGTTTTGTTATTGTCCTGCTGAAAAGTGAATTCATCTCAGTGTCTGGAGGAAAACAGACTGAACCAGGTTTTGTTATTGTCCTGCTGAAAGGTGAATTCATCTCTCAGTGTCTGGAGGAAAACAGACTGAACCAGGTTTTGTTATTGTCCTGCTGAAAGGTGAATTCATCTCTCAGTGTCTGGAGGAAAACAGACTGAACCAGGTTTTGTTATTGTCCTGCTGAAAGGTGAATTCATCTCTCAGTGTCTGGAGGAAAGCAGACTGAACCAGGTTTTGTTATTGTCCTGCTGAAAGGTGAATTAATCTCTCAGTGTCTGGAGGAAAACAGACTGAACCAGGTTTTGTTATTGTCCTGCTGAAAGGTGAATTCATCTCAGTGTCTGGAGGAAAACAGACTGAACCAGGTTTTGTTATTGTCCTGCTGAAAGGTGAATTCATCTCTCAGTGTCTGGAGGAAAACAGACTGAACCATGTTTTGTTATTGTCCTGCTGAAAGGTGAATTAATCTCTCAGTGTCTGGAGGAAAACAGACTGAACCAGGTTTTGTTATTGTCCTGCTGAAAGGTGAATTCATCTCTCAGTGTCTGGAGGAAAACAGACTGAACCAGGTTTTGTTATTGTCCTGCTGAAAGGTGAATTCATCTCTCAGTGTCTGGAGGAAAGCAGACTGAACCAGGTTTTGTTATTGTCCTGCTGAAAGGTGAATTCATCTCTCAGTGTCTGGAGGAAAGCAGACTGAACCAGGTTTTGTTATTGTCCTGCTGAAAGGTGAATTCATCTCTCAGTGTCTGGAGGAAAACAGACTGAACCAGGTTTTGTTATTGTCCTGCTGAAAAGTGAATTCATCTCAGTGTCTGGAGGAAAACAGACTGAACCAGGTTTTGTTATTGTCCTGCTGAAAGGTGAATTCATCTCTCAGTGTCTGGAGGAAAACAGACTGAACCAGGTTTTGTTATTGTCCTGCTGAAAGGTGAATTCATCTCTCAGTGTCTGGCGGAAAACAGACTGAACCAGGTTTTGTTATTGTCCTGCTGAAAGGTGAATTCATCTCTCAGTGTCTGGAGGAAAGCAGACTGAACCAGGTTTTGTTATTGTCCTGCTGAAAGGTGAATTCATCTCTCAGTGTCTGGAGGAAAACAGACTGAACCAGGTTTTGTTATTGTCCTGCTGAAAAGTGAATTCATCTCAGTGTCTGGAGGAAAACAGACTGAACCAGGTTTTGTTATTGTCCTGCTGAAAGGTGAATTCATCTCTCAGTGTCTGGAGGAAAACAGAATGAACCAGGTTTTGTTATTGTCCTGCTGAAAGGTGAATTCATCTCTCAGTGTCTGGAGGAAAACAGACTGAACCAGGTTTTGTTATTGTCCTGCTGAAAGGTGAATTAATCTCTCAGTGTCTGGAGGAAAACAGACTGAACCAGGTTTTGTTATTGTCCTGCTGAAAGGTGAATTCATCTCCCAGTGTCTGGAGGAAAACAGACTGAACCAGGTTTTGTTATTGTCCTGCTGAAAGGTGAATTCATCTCTCAGTGTCTGGAGGAAAACAGACTGAACCAGGTTTTGTTATTATCCTGCTGAAAGGTGAATTCATCTCCCAGTGTCTGGAGGAAAACAGACTGAACCAGGTTTTGTTATTGTCCTGCTGAAAGGTGAATTCATCTCTCAGTGTCTGGAGGAAAACAGACTGAACCAGGTTTTGTTATTGTCCTGCTGAAAGGTGAATTCATCTCTCAGTGTCTGGAGGAAAACAGACTGAACCAGGTTTTGTTATTGTCCTGCTGAAAGGTGAATTAATCTCTCAGTGTCTGGAGGAAAGCAGACTGAACCAGGTTTTGTTATTGTCCTGCTGAAAGGTGAATTCATCTCTCAGTGTCTGGAGGAAAACAGACTGAACCAGGTTTTGTTATTGTCCTGCTGAAAGGTGAATTCATCTCTCAGTGTCTGGAGGAAAACAGACTGAACCAGGTTTTGTTATTGTCCTGCTGAAAGGTGAATTCATCTCCCAGTGTCTGGAGGAAAACAGACTGAACCAGGTTTTGTTATTGTCCTGCTGAAAGGTGAATTCATCTCTCAGTGTCTGGAGGAAAACAGACTGAACCAGGTTTTGTTATTGTCCTGCTGAAAAGTGAATTCATCTCAGTGTCTGGAGGAAAACAGACTGAACCAGGTTTTGTTATTGTCCTGCTGAAAGGTGAATTCATCTCTCAGTGTCTGGAGGAAAACAGACTGAACCAGGTTTTGTTATTGTCCTGCTGAAAGGTGAATTAATCTCTCAGTGTCTGGAGGAAAACAGACTGAACCAGGTTTTGTTATTGTCCTGCTGAAAGGTGAATTCATCTCTCAGTGTCTGGAGGAAAACAGACTGAACCAGGTTTTGTTATTGTCCTGCTGAAAGGTGAATTCATCTCTCAGTGTCTGGAGGAAAGCAGACTGAACCAGGTTTTGTTATTGTCCTGCTGAAAGGTGAATTCATCTCTCAGTGTCTGGAGGAAAACAGACTGAACCAGGTTTTGTTATTGTCCTGCTGAAAAGTGAATTCATCTCAGTGTCTGGAGGAAAACAGACTGAACCAGGTTTTGTTATTGTCCTGCTGAAAGGTGAATTCATCTCTCAGTGTCTGGAGGAAAGCAGACTGAACCAGGTTTTGTTATTGTCCTGCTGAAAGGTGAATTCATCTCTCAGTGTCTGGAGGAAAACAGACTGAACCAGGTTTTGTTATTGTCCTGCTGAAAAGTGAATTCATCTCAGTGTCTGGAGGAAAACAGACTGAACCAGGTTTTGTTATTGTCCTGCTGAAAGGTGAATTCATCTCTCAGTGTCTGGAGGAAAACAGACTGAACCAGGTTTTGTTATTGTCCTGCTGAAAGGTGAATTCATCTCTCAGTGTCTGGAGGAAAACAGACTGAACCAGGTTTTGTTATTGTCCTGCTGAAAGGTGAATTCATCTCTCAGTGTCTGGAGGAAAGCAGACTGAACCAGGTTTTGTTATTGTCCTGCTGAAAGGTGAATTAATCTCTCAGTGTCTGGAGGAAAACAGACTGAACCAGGTTTTGTTATTGTCCTGCTGAAAAGTGAATTCATCTCAGTGTCTGGAGGAAAACAGACTGAACCAGGTTTTGTTATTGTCCTGCTGAAAGGTGAATTCATCTCTCAGTGTCTGGAGGAAAACAGACTGAACCAGGTTTTGTTATTGTCCTGCTGAAAGGTGAATTCATCTCTCAGTGTCTGGAGGAAAACAGACTGAACCAGGTTTTGTTATTGTCCTGCTGAAAGGTGAATTAATCTCTCAGTGTCTGGAGGAAAACAGACTGAACCAGGTTTTGTTATTGTCCTGCTGAAAGGTGAATTCATCTCCCAGTGTCTGGAGGAAAACAGACTGAACCAGGTTTTGTTATTGTCCTGCTGAAAGGTGAATTCATCTCTCAGTGTCTGGAGGAAAACAGACTGAACCAGGTTTTGTTATTATCCTGCTGAAAGGTGAATTCATCTCCCAGTGTCTGGAGGAAAACAGACTGAACCAGGTTTTGTTATTGTCCTGCTGAAAGGTGAATTCATCTCTCAGTGTCTGGAGGAAAACAGACTGAACCAGGTTTTGTTATTGTCCTGCTGAAAGGTGAATTCATCTCTCAGTGTCTGGAGGAAAACAGACTGAACCAGGTTTTGTTATTGTCCTGCTGAAAGGTGAATTAATCTCTCAGTGTCTGGAGGAAAGCAGACTGAACCAGGTTTTGTTATTGTCCTGCTGAAAGGTGAATTCATCTCTCAGTGTCTGGAGGAAAACAGACTGAACCAGGTTTTGTTATTGTCCTGCTGAAAGGTGAATTCATCTCTCAGTGTCTGGAGGAAAACAGACTGAACCAGGTTTTGTTATTGTCCTGCTGAAAGGTGAATTCATCTCCCAGTGTCTGGAGGAAAACAGACTGAACCAGGTTTTGTTATTGTCCTGCTGAAAGGTGAATTCATCTCTCAGTGTCTGGAGGAAAACAGACTGAACCAGGTTTTGTTATTGTCCTGCTGAAAAGTGAATTCATCTCAGTGTCTGGAGGAAAACAGACTGAACCAGGTTTTGTTATTGTCCTGCTGAAAGGTGAATTCATCTCTCAGTGTCTGGAGGAAAACAGACTGAACCAGGTTTTGTTATTGTCCTGCTGAAAGGTGAATTAATCTCTCAGTGTCTGGAGGAAAACAGACTGAACCAGGTTTTGTTATTGTCCTGCTGAAAGGTGAATTCATCTCTCAGTGTCTGGAGGAAAACAGACTGAACCAGGTTTTGTTATTGTCCTGCTGAAAGGTGAATTCATCTCTCAGTGTCTGGAGGAAAGCAGACTGAACCAGGTTTTGTTATTGTCCTGCTGAAAGGTGAATTCATCTCTCAGTGTCTGGAGGAAAACAGACTGAACCAGGTTTTGTTATTGTCCTGCTGAAAAGTGAATTAATCTCAGTGTCTGGAGGAAAACAGACTGAACCAGGTTTTGTTATTGTCCTGCTGAAAGGTGAATTCATCTCTCAGTGTCTGGAGGAAAACAGACTGAACCAGGTTTTGTTATTGTCCTGCTGAAAAGTGAATTCATCTCAGTGTCTGGAGGAAAACAGACTGAACCAGGTTTTGTTATTGTCCTGCTGAAAGGTGAATTCATCTCTCAGTGTCTGGAGGAAAACAGACTGAACCAGGTTTTGTTATTGTCCTGCTGAAAGGTGAATTCATCTCTCAGTGTCTGGAGGAAAACAGACTGAACCAGGTTTTGTTATTGTCCTGCTGAAAGGTGAATTAATCTCTCAGTGTCTGGAGGAAAACAGACTGAACCAGGTTTTGTTATTGTCCTGCTGAAAGGTGAATTCATCTCCCAGTGTCTGGAGGAAAACAGACTGAACCAGGTTTTGTTATTGTCCTGCTGAAAGGTGAATTCATCTCTCAGTGTCTGGAGGAAAACAGACTGAACCAGGTTTTGTTATTATCCTGCTGAAAGGTGAATTCATCTCCCAGTGTCTGGAGGAAAACAGACTGAACCAGGTTTTGTTATTGTCCTGCTGAAAGGTGAATTCATCTCTCAGTGTCTGGAGGAAAACAGACTGAACCAGGTTTTGTTATTGTCCTGCTGAAAGGTGAATTCATCTCTCAGTGTCTGGAGGAAAACAGACTGAACCAGGTTTTGTTATTGTCCTGCTGAAAGGTGAATTAATCTCTCAGTGTCTGGAGGAAAGCAGACTGAACCAGGTTTTGTTATTGTCCTGCTGAAAGGTGAATTCATCTCTCAGTGTCTGGAGGAAAACAGACTGAACCAGGTTTTGTTATTGTCCTGCTGAAAGGTGAATTCATCTCTCAGTGTCTGGAGGAAAACAGACTGAACCAGGTTTTGTTATTGTCCTGCTGAAAGGTGAATTCATCTCCCAGTGTCTGGAGGAAAACAGACTGAACCAGGTTTTGTTATTGTCCTGCTGAAAGGTGAATTCATCTCTCAGTGTCTGGAGGAAAACAGACTGAACCAGGTTTTGTTATTGTCCTGCTGAAAAGTGAATTCATCTCAGTGTCTGGAGGAAAACAGACTGAACCAGGTTTTGTTATTGTCCTGCTGAAAGGTGAATTCATCTCTCAGTGTCTGGAGAAAAACAGACTGAACCAGGTTTTGTTATTGTCCTGCTGAAAGGTGAATTAATCTCTCAGTGTCTGGAGGAAAACAGACTGAACCAGGTTTTGTTATTGTCCTGCTGAAAGGTGAATTCATCTCTCAGTGTCTGGAGGAAAACAGACTGAACCAGGTTTTGTTATTGTCCTGCTGAAAGGTGAATTCATCTCTCAGTGTCTGGAGGAAAGCAGACTGAACCAGGTTTTGTTATTGTCCTGCTGAAAGGTGAATTCATCTCTCAGTGTCTGGAGGAAAACAGACTGAACCAGGTTTTGTTATTGTCCTGCTGAAAAGTGAATTAATCTCAGTGTCTGGAGGAAAACAGACTGAACCAGGTTTTGTTATTGTCCTGCTGAAAGGTGAATTCATCTCTCAGTGTCTGGAGGAAAACAGACTGAACCAGGTTTTGTTATTGTCCTGCTGAAAGGTGAATTCATCTCTCAGTGTCTGGAGGAAAACAGACTGAACCAGGTTTTGTTATTGTCCTGCTGAAAGGTGAATTAATCTCTCAGTGTCTGGAGGAAAACAGACTGAACCAGGTTTTGTTATTGTCCTGCTGAAAGGTGAATTCATCTCCCAGTGTCTGGAGGAAAACAGACTGAACCAGGTTTTGTTATTGTCCTGCTGAAAGGTGAATTCATCTCTCAGTGTCTGGAGGAAAACAGACTGAACCAGGTTTTGTTATTATCCTGCTGAAAGGTGAATTCATCTCCCAGTGTCTGGAGGAAAACAGACTGAACCAGGTTTTGTTATTGTCCTGCTGAAAGGTGAATTCATCTCTCAGTGTCTGGAGGAAAACAGACTGAACCAGGTTTTGTTATTGTCCTGCTGAAAGGTGAATTCATCTCTCAGTGTCTGGAGGAAAACAGACTGAACCAGGTTTTGTTATTGTCCTGCTGAAAGGTGAATTAATCTCTCAGTGTCTGGAGGAAAACAGACTGAACCAGGTTTTGTTATTGTCCTGCTGAAAGGTGAATTAATCTCTCAGTGTCTGGAGGAAAACAGACTGAACCAGGTTTTGTTATTGTCCTGCTGAAAGGTGAATTCATCTCCCAGTGTCTGGAGGAAAACAGACTGAACCAGGTTTTGTTATTGTCCTGCTGAAAGGTGAATTCATCTCTCAGTGTCTGGAGGAAAACAGACTGAACCAGGTTTTGTTATTGTCCTGCTGAAAGGTGAATTAATCTCTCAGTGTCTGGAGGAAAACAGACTGAACCAGGTTTTGTTATTGTCCTGCTGAAAGGTGAATTCATCTCCCAGTGTCTGGAGGAAAACAGACTGAACCAGGTTTTGTTATTGTCCTGCTGAAAGGTGAATTCATCTCTCAGTGTCTGGAGGAAAACAGACTGAACCAGGTTTTCCTCGAGGATTTATAAAGCTCTTTTACAAAAACTCCCGCCGTACCCAACAACGTTAAACGTTTACTGCAGTGGGCTAAATCAGGGTCGAATAGAGTGTTACATGGTAGTCTTAAACAAATCTACTTTAAACAAAAGTATCCACCTGTACCATGTCAGATTATAGAGTTGAAATGTGTAACATTATCAGTTTGCATCCCAATATTACACTTTATATACATAATCGAAGACTGGAATATAGCAAAACCGATTGATATAGAAACACCAGATCTTTGGCAGCTTTTAAAAAAATGATTTGTTTTAATTATGAAATTTTGAAAAATATTAATAACATTCCACCGATGACGCCACTAGGTCATTTGACTGCAGGAAAGGGCTACTAAGCTATAGACATACGACTTACCACACCCGGTCTCAGGGATGGCTAACTCTGGAAATCTGTTTGGTCTCCTCAGGATTCTTTGCTCCCCATGTATGGAAGAATCTACAGAGATCTCTACAACTGTATGTACTGGTGCCTCTCAGGCAGTTCAGAATGTTGATTGGGGAGGAATGAGAATAAAAGGCTCCCTTGTGAAATGGGACTCTGTTAAAATAAAGGTAAAATAACTTTATATCCCCGTTTCTACTTCTGTTGAGCTGAGATTTCAATGATTGGAGGTTCACTGCATATGTGTTCAAAAACATGTGTAAATACTGCACACTACACACTACACACTACACACTACACACTTTTCTTGCTAGGATGGAGATCGTCTTCATATTGTAGTTTGTAGCTTCCGGGTTTCTGCGCGAGTATACAGTACATTAGACAGTATACAGTATACAGTACATTATACAGTATACAGTATACAGTACATTATACAGTATACAGTATACAGTACATTATACAGTATACAGTACATTATACAGTATACAGTATACAGTACATGCACGGTACAGTAAATTGTATTTACAGGATGTACTGCAATGCAGCAGCTTAGCTTTCCACCTCTTTTAATTGTTTCCAAATAAACTGTACTCCAAAGAGAGGTGATGTCATCCAAGACATACATAAGATTGGATTAGAAAACGTCTGATAATGAAGACAGATTTTATACAAATTGAGCATCAGATTCTAAAGCCCTTGGTTGTTCTATTACACTAATGGGTTTGAATATGGCCTGGCACTTTAGGACAAACCTCCCTCTAACAGCACCAGCCACCAGCTGTATTCTAGCCGTTCACTGTGGCTGTGGAGTAAAATGGAATTAACGTAAAACACGTTAATATCAAGTCAGAGATTTCCTCAACTTTCCCTTTAAAAAAAAGACAGGCCACAATGTTCTGTATGAGACAGAGTGTGCCATTATGAGGGCACCGTATTACGCTCCTCATTGGACAGTGTCAACACGCTTTCAGCTGCTGTCTAGGCACGGCTCCCATTCTGGTTAGTTGGTGTCAGCTACCATCCCCTGTAAGTGGGCTCCCTCCCGTTGAACCATATCAGGTTGTCCTCATCAGTAGAAGTGAGACTGTGTGTGTGTGTGTGAGTGTGTTCTGAGAGAGTCATGTCCTGTCCTGCCCTGCCCTGCCCCTGGGGCCCCACAGGCCACACACAAACACACACAATACCTGCTCAGATCAGGTTACAGTTCAATAGAATGTCAGCCTTGTTTGTTGGCCAACTGTAACCGCTCATATTGCTTTCTGACTCATATCAAAATCATATACATTTATTCAGACCCCCCGTCAACCATCCTCTTGGGAAGAATCTCTGTCAGACAGCAAATGAAAATAACATTGTGTTGTATTGTAGACATATACCAAGTCTGAGAGCAAATGAGGTAGATCGATGGAAAGTGTATATGATTTGCTACACTTTATCTCAATCTCTTCATTCAAAGACTCAATCATGGACACTCTTACTGACAGTTGTGGCTGCTTTGCGTGATGCATTGTCATCTCTACCTTCTTGCCCTTTGTGCTGTTGTCTGTGTCCAATAATGTTGCTACCATGTTTTGTCATGTTACGTTGCTACCATGCTGTGTTGTCATGTGTTGCTGCCTTGCTATGTTGTTGTCTTAGGTCTCTCTTTATGTAGTGTTGTTTTGTCTCTCTTGTCATGATGTGTGTTTGGTCCTATATTTATATTTTATTTATTTGTATTTTTAATCCGAGCCCCCGTCCCTGCAGGAGGTCTTTTGCTTTTTGGTAGCCAGTCATTGTAAATAAGAATTTGTTCTTAACTGACTTGCCTCGTTAAATAAAGCTTAAATAAAATAAAAAACAATTATAACAGGTGCTAATGATTATCAATTCAATATGTAGGTTGAATCACAATCATTAACTGAAACAGAAACAGCTGTGAAGGAGGAATAGAACTGGAAGAAGGAACAGCCAAACTCAGCTAACAAGGTGAGGTTGTTGAAGACAGTTTACTGACAAAAGTCATACAGACTGAGCACAGCAACAAGACACAAGGTAGTTATACTGCATCAGCAAGGTCTCTCCCAGGCAGAAACTTCAAGTCAGACAGGGGTTTCCAGATGTGCTGTCCAAGCTCTTTTGAAGAAGCACAAAGAAACGGACAACGTTGAGGACCGTAGACACAGTGGTCGGCCAAGGAAACTTACTGCAGCAGATGCTTACTTCCCTTCGCAATCGGAAGATGTCCAGTAGTGCCGTCAGCTCAGAATTGGCAGAAAACAGTGGGACCCTGGTACACCCATCTACTGTCCGGAGAAGTCTGGTCAGAGGTGGCCTTCATTAAGACTTGCGGCCAAAAAGCCTTACCTCCGACGTGGAAACAAGGGCAAGCGACTCAACTATGCAAGAAAACACAGGAACTGGGATGCAGAAAAATTGCAGCAGGTGTTCTGGACTGATGAGTCAACATGTGATATATTTAACTGTAGCAGAAGGCAGTTTGTTCGCCGCAGGGTGTCTGCAGGCAACAGTAAGGCATGGTGGAGGTTCCTTGTAAGTTTGGGGCTGCAATTTCTGCAAATGGAGTTGGGGATTTGGTCAGAATGAATGGTCTCCTCAATGCTGAGAAGTACAGGCGGATACTTATCCATCATGCAATACCATCAGGGAGGCATCTGATTGGCCCCAAATGTATTCTGCAGCATGACAACAACCCCAAACATACAGCGAAAGTCATTAAGAACTATCTTCAGCGTAAAGAAGAACAAGGAGTCCTGGGAGGGATGGTACGGCCCTCACAGAGCCCTGATCTCAACATCATCGAGTCTGACTGGAAGTGATGGTACGGCCCTCACAGAGCCCTGATCTCAACATCATCGAGTCTGTCTGGAAGTGATGGTATGGCCCCCACAGAGCCCTGATCTCAACATCATCGAGTCTGTCTGGAAGTGATGGTATGGCCCCCACAGAGCCCTGATCTCATCATCATAGAGTCTGTCTGGGAGTGATGGTATGGCCGCCACAGAGCCCTGATCTCATCATCATAGAGTCTGTCTGGGAGTGATGGTATGGCCCCCACAGAGCCCTGATCTCATCATCATAGAGTCTGTCTGGGAGTGATGGTATGGCCGCCACAGAGCCCTGATCTCATCATCATAGAGTCTGTCTGGGAGTGATGGTATGGCCCCCACAGAGCCATGTGATTTATCTTCTGTTCACTCACTTTGCATTTTGTTAATTGATAAATATAAACTATTAACATGACTATTTTTTTAAAGCATTCTTACTTTACAGCATTTTTTCACACCTGCTTAAAACTTTTGCACAGTACTGTACAAAGAACTATCAATATGAAACAGGTAAAATGGAACGAAGTGCAGCTAGTTTTCAGTGTTTCCAGCTTCAGTTTGAAGTGATAGTGTTAGCTGTGTTGTTGGCTAGCTCCTCTGAACAACAGAGTCCTTCAGTTTGAAGTGATAGTGTTAGCTGTGTTGTTGGCTAGCTCCTCTGAACAACAGAGTCCTTCAGTTAGAAGTGATAGTGTTAGCTGTGTTGTTGGCTGAGATCTTGCATGGTTCCCCAGACCGAGGGAGATTGACCGTCATCTTGAACATTCTTCCATTTTCTAATAATTGCGCCAACAGTTGTTGCCTTCTCACCAAGCTGCTTGCCTATTGTCCTGTAGCCCATCCCAGCCTTGTGCAGGTCTACAATTTTATCCCTGATGTCCTTACACAGCTCTCTGGTCTTGGCCATTGTGGAGAGGTTGGAGTCTGTTTGATTGAGTGTGTGGACAGGTGTCTTTTATACAGGTAACGAGTCAAACAGGTGCAGTTAATACAGGTAATGAGTGGAGAACAGGAGGGCTTCTTAAAGAAAAACTAACAGGTCTGTGAGAGCCGTGATTCTTACTGGTTGGTAGGTGATCAAATACTTATGTCATGCAATAAAATGCAAATTAATTATTTAAAAATCATACAATGTGATTTTCTGGATTTACAGACCTCTACATGCTTTGTAAGTAGGAAAACCTGCAAAATCGGCAGTGTATCAAATACTTGTTCTCCCCACTGTAGATGAAGGGAGGAGACAGTTTAAGAAGGATTTTTAAACCTTGAGACAATTGAGACATGGAATGTGTGAGTGCCATTCAGAAGGTGAAAGGGCAAGACAAAAGATGTAAGTGCTTTTGAACGGCGTAAGAACTGCAACGCTGCTGTTTTTCTTAACACTCAACAGTTTCCTGTGTGTATCAAGAATGGCTCACCACCCAAAGGACATCCAGCCAACTGTGGGAAGAATTGGCGTCAACATGGGCCAGCATCCCTGTGGAATGCTTTCGACACCCCTGACACCTCTGACGATTTGAGGCTCTTCTGGGGCAAAAGGGGGTGCAACTCAATATTAGGAAGGTATTCTAAAAGTTTTTGGAACTCAGTGTATGCCAATAGTAATATCTAGCTGTACTTTGTGGCCTAGCCTTCCTCTTGTAAAATATTTCAGTGGAACATTAGTTCAACTCACATGAGTGGTATTGATTGTTGGAAATGTATTTTGTCAGTTGAAACATAGTCGACAGCGTGAACCTAGAGGGAGAAGATGTGTTTTGATTTGTATGCTACTCCAATAAACCCTTGCTATAATTTAGACATGTTTTTCTGTGGGATTTTACACGCACGCATGCAAGCACGTCCACACACACACACGTATACAAAAACAGTTTCAGTTCATTTCTTCTGGGAATAACATAATGCAGTAGTATTATTCTGAATAACATGATGCAGTAGTATTATTCTGAATAACATGATGCAGTAGTATTATTCTGGAATTACATGATGCAGTAGTATTATTCTGGAATTACATGATGCAGTAGTATTATTCTGAATAACATGATGCAGTAGTATTATTCTGAATAACATGATGCAGTAGTATTAATCTGGAATTACATGATGCAGTAGTATTATTCTGGAATTACATGATGCAGTAGTATTATTCTGAATAACACGATGCAGTAGTATTATTCCGAATAACATGGCTCAGTAGTATTATTCTGAATAACATGATGCAGTAGTACTATTCTGGAATAACATGATAAAGTAGTATTATTCTGGAATTACATGATGCAGTAGTATTATTCTGAATAACATGATGCAGTAGTATTATTCTGGAATTACATGATGCAATAGTATTATTCTGGAATTACATGATGCAGTAGTATTATTCTGAATAACATGATGCAGTAGTATTATTCTGAATAACATGATGCAGTAGTATTATTCTGGAATTACATGATGCAGTAGTATTATTCTGGAATTACATGATGCAGTAGTATTATTCTGAATAACATGATGCAGTAGTATTATTCTGGAATTACATTATGCAGTAGTATTATTCTGAATAACATGATACAGTAGTATTATTCTGAATAACATGATGCAGTAGTATTATTCTGAATAACATGATGCAGTAGTATTATTCTGGAATTACATGATGCAGTAGTATTATTCTGAATAACATGATGCTGTAGTATTATTCTGGAATAACATGATGCAGTAGTATTATTCTGAATAACATGATGCAGTAGTATTATTCTGAATAACATGATGCAGTAGTATTATTCTGGAATTACATGATGCAGTAGTATTATTCTGAATAACATGATGCAGTAGTATTATTCTGGAATTACATGATGCAGTAGTATTATTCTGAATAACATGATGCAGTAGTATTATTCTGAATAACATGATGCAGTAGTATTATTCTGGAATTACATGATGCAGTAGTATTATTCTGGAATTACATGATGCAGTAGTATTATTCTGAATAACATGATGCAGTAGTATTATTCTGGAATTACATGATGCAGTAGTATTATTCTGAATAACATGATGCAGTAGCATTATTCTGAATAACATGATGCAGTAGTATTATTCTGAATAACATGATGCAGTAGTATTATTCTGAATAACATGATGCAGTAGTATTATTCTGAATAACATGATGCAGTAGTATTATTCTGGAATTACATGATGCAGTAGTATTATTCTGAATAACATGATGCAGTAGTATTATTCTGGAATTACATGATGCAGTAGTATTATTCTGAATAACATGATGCAGTAGTATTATTCTGAATAACATGATGCAGTAGTATTATTCTGAATAACATGATGCAGTAGTATTATTCTGAATAACATGATGCAGTAGTATTATTCTGGAATTACATGATGCAGTAGTATTATTCTGGAATTACATGATGCAGTAGTATTATTCTGGAATAACATGATGCAGTAGTATTATTCTGAATAACATGATGCAGTAGTATTATTCTGAATAACATGATGCAGTAGTATTATTCTGGAATTACATGATGCAGTAGTATTATTCTGAATAACATGATGCAGTAGTATTATTCTGGAATTACATGATGCAGTAGTATTATTCTGAATAACATGATGCAGTAGTATTATTCTGGAATTACATGATGCAGTAGTATTATTCTGAATAACATGATGCAGTAGTATTAATCTGGAATTACATGATGCAGTAGTATTATTCTGGAATTACATGATGCAGTAGTATTATTCTGAATAACACGATGCAGTAGTATTATTCCGAATAACATGGCTCAGTAGTATTATTCTGAATAACATGATGCAGTAGTACTATTCTGGAATAACATGATGCAGTAGTATTATTCTGAATAACATGATGCAGTAGTATTATTCTGGAATTACATGATGCAGTAGTATTATTCTGAATAACATGATGCAGTAGTATTATTCTGGAATTACATGATGCAGTAGTATTATTCTGAATAACATGATGCAGTAGTATTATTCTGAATAACATGATGCAGTAGTATTATTCTGGAATTACATGATGCAGTAGTATTATTCTGGAATTACATGATGCAGTAGTATTATTCTGAATAACATGATGCAGTAGTATTATTCTGGAATTACATGATGCAGTAGTATTATTCTGAATAACATGATGCAGTAGCATTATTCTGAATAACATGATGCAGTAGTATTATTCTGAATAACATGATGCAGTAGTATTATTCTGAATAACATGATGCAGTAGTATTATTCTGAATAACATGATGCAGTAGTATTATTCTGGAATTACATGATGCAGTAGTATTATTCTGAATAACATGATGCAGTAGTATTATTCTGGAATTACATGATGCAGTAGTATTATTCTGAATAACATGATGCAGTAGTATTATTCTGAATAACATGATGCAGTAGTATTATTCTGAATAACATGATGCAGTAGTATTATTCTGAATAACATGATGCAGTAGTATTATTCTGGAATTACATGATGCAGTAGTATTATTCTGGAATTACATGATGCAGTAGTATTATTCTGGAATAACATGATGCAGTAGTATTATTCTGAATAACATGATGCAGTAGTATTATTCTGAATAACATGATGCAGTAGTATTATTCTGGAATTACATGATGCAGTAGTATTATTCTGAATAACATGATGCAGTAGTATTATTCTGGAATTACATGATGCAGTAGTATTATTCTGAATAACATGATGCAGTAGTATTATTCTGGAATTACATGATGCAGTAGTATTATTCTGAATAACATGATGCAGTAGTATTATTCTGAATAACATGATGCAGTAGTATTATTCTGGAATTACATGATGCAGTAGTATTATTCTGGAATTACATGATGCAGTAGTATTATTCTGAATAACATGATGCAGTAGTATTATTCTGGAATTACATGATGCAGTAGTATTATTCTGAATAACATGATGCAGTAGTATTATTCTGAATAACATGATGCAGTAGTATTATTCTGAATAACATGATGCAGTAGTATTATTCTGAATAACATGATGCAGTAGTATTATTCTGGAATTACATGATGCAGTAGTATTATTCTGAATAACATGATGCAGTAGTATTATTCTGGAATTACATGATGCAGTAGTATTATTCTGAATAACATGATGCAGTAGTATTATTCTGAATAACATGATGCAGTAGTATTATTCTGGAATTACATGATGCAGTAGTATTATTCTGGAATTACATGATGCAGTAGTATTATTCTGAATAACATGATGCAGTAGTATTATTCTGGAATTACATGATGCAGTAGTATTATTCTGAATAACATGATGCAGTAGTATTATTCTGAATAACATGATGCAGTAGTATTATTCTGGAATTACATGATGCAGTAGTATTATTCTGAATAACATGATGCAGTAGTATTATTCTGAATAACATGATGCAGTAGTATTATTCTGAATGACATGATGCAGTAGTATTATTCTGAATGACATGATGCAGTAGTATTATTCTGAATGACATGATGCAGTAGTATCAATAATGCAGTAGGCATTCAGCTGTCTATCTCCCCTAGAGAAAGCAGCCTGTTCAATAATGCAGTAGGCATTCAGCTGAACCTGGTCTGTAACATAACTTTCTTACAGTATGTGCACAAATCCATGATGTAATTTCAGGGTGGCATTTTTCAGGCCATTATTTCAGAAAGCATATGATATGGAATCTGATCTGTAGTCTGACAGAAGGATAGTTATGGGGCAGAAGGAGCACCACATTGTTGAATTCTGCAGAGAACGCGTTACATACACCCAAATCTTTACACAAGGATTTAAGCGCATCTTCTACATGAAGACCTAACAGCAACATCTTTGTTGGTATATCAGATGATACAGGGGTGGAACTACACATGTAATTTACAGGTTATTAGCAAATCATCTAATCCCCAATCACTACAGGCTAGGAACAAACACTCCTCCTCTTCCTCCTCTACAAGAGTGAAACTAATGGGATATGGAGATGATGAGTGTTTCTGTGTGTGAGCTATATTGCCCCAGCCTGCTTCAGCCCCTTTTCTGATGCAAGAGGGGGCACTTTGGCACCAAGGAGAAGCACACTGAATGAACTTAAATTTAGCACATCTACTAATGAATACCTGAAGTGTTTTTGCTATACTTAACCACTGAATCATGCATTCATCATCGGACAGGTAAATGGATTATTATATGGGTGGGATGTCAAGCAATGTGTTCAACATTGTCGGAAACATTCTGTTCTCAGAATGTTGTGTTTATGACTTGATGATGACATCTTGGAGACAGTACGGCTGTACCAGAGCAACTGGCTCAGAAGTCTGCCTAGTTAGGTGATGGCTGATGAATTCCTACTTCAACATGATTTTACTATCATTAGAAAATATGCCATGTCTACTTATTGACAACTGCTCTCTATAGCTCTCCAGCAGCCCACAGTAATAGTACAACTGCTCTCTATAGCTCTCCAGCAGCCCACAGTAATAGTACAACTGCTCTGTATAGCTCTCCAGCAGCCCACAGTAATAGTACAACTGCTCTCTATAGCTCTCCAGCAGCCCACAGTAATAGTACAACTGCTCTCTATAGCTCTCCAGCAGCCCACAGTAATAGTACAACTGCTCTCTATAGCTCTCCAGCAGCCCACAATATTAATACAACTGCTCTCTATAGCTCTCCAGCAGCCCACAGTAATAGTACAACTGCTCTGTATAGCTCTCCAGCAGCCCACAGTATTAGTACAACTGCTCTGTATAGCTCTCCAGCAGCCCACAGTAATAGTACAACTGCTCTCTATAGCTCTCCAGCAGCCCACAGTAATAGTACAACTGCTCTCTATAGCTCTCCAGCAGCCCACAGTAATAGTACAACTGCTCTCTATAGCTCTCCAGCAGCCCACAGTAATAGTACAACTGCTCTCTATAGCTCTCCAGCAGCCCACAGTATTAGTACAACTGCTCTCTATAGCTCTCCAGCAGCCGACAGTAATAGTACAACTGCTCTCTATAGCTCTCCAGCAGCCCACAGTAATAGTACAACTGCTCTCTATAGCTCTCCAGCAGCCCACAGTAATAGTACAACTGCTCTCTATAGCTCTCCAGCAGCCCACAGTAATAGTACAACTGCTCTCTATAGCTCTCCAGCAGCCCACAGTAATAGTACAACTGCTCTGTATAGCTCTCCAGCAGCCCACAGTTATAGTACAGTATAAGCAGTTGATTTCAAGATGTGTGAGCTCAATATTCTGATAATGACCACATATCTGTGACTAGTATACAATATATTATAATAGGTTCCTTTAATCACAGCCTTTATTTTAAATGTCCATTTCTGGGGAACAAATTCAGTACCTTACTGTGATTGCTTTCAATTAAAATGGTCAAAAAGAAACAAAAATAGCTTCTTGGCAAAGAGACATTTCTCAAGCAAGATGGCTGCTAGGACTAGCTGGGAGTGTGCAAGGTAAAACGGAAAACTAGCTATTATTGCCAGGGAGGTTTGGAACTATTTCTTATTGGTCTATTAATTAATTTACCACCTGGTGATGTCACCAGGCAGGCCTAAACTCCATCCCAACAAAACAGGCTGACATTTCAGGCAGTCATTTCAAACTAACATTTTTACACTATAAATACACACATTTATTCCAACCTCATAGTGTGGAAATATATATAAAACACAGGAACATCACGTTTTTGACTGCACTGGCCCTTTAATGAAGTGTCCCAGTTGTGTATATTATATTTGAATGACTTCTTTATTTAGTTTCTTAGTCATCAGGCTCGTTCTTCTGCCCAGGAGTTGCTGACACCAGATCTTACAACGTCTGGATAGATCCTTTACATACCAGCTAACCACATCATGTGTTACACATCCCTTTACATACCAGCTAACCACATCATGTGTTACACATCCCTTTACATACCAGTTAACCACATCATGTGTTACACATCCCTTTACATACCAGCTAACCACATCATGTGTTACACATCCCTTTACATACCAGCTAACCACATCATGTGTTACACATTCCTTTACATACCAGCTAACCACATCATGTGTTACACATCCCTTTACATACCAGCTAACCACATCATGTGTTACACATCCCTTTACATACCAGCTAACCACATCATGTGTTACACATTCCTTTACATACCAGCTAACCACATCATGTGTTACACATCCCTTTACATACCAGCTAACCACATCATGTGTTACACATCCCTTTACATACCAGCTAACCACATCATGTGTTACACATTCCTTTACTCTAATGTCTGGGCTAGAGTTGCTTGATTGACTAGCTAACTTCGACTAGCTATGTTCTAGTGCTCTGGGCATTACTGAAGGGGTCCTGCGTGCTCTGGGCATTACTGAAGGGGTCCTGCGTGCTCTGGGCATTACTGAAGGGGTCCTGCGTGCTCTGGGCATTACTGAAGGGGTCCTGCGTGCTCTGGGCATTACTGAAGGGGTCCTGCGTGCTCTGGGCATTACTGAAGGGGTCCTGCGTGCTCTGGGCATTACTGAAGGGGTCCTGCGTGCTCTGGGCATTACTGAAGGGGTCCTGCACTACTGAAGGGGTCCTGCATTACTGAATCAAATGAACGAAATTAGTCAAAATATTTGTTATTCTTGCTAAATGAGTTGAAAAGATCTGAGTTAGTTAAAGAGCCAAACTTGCCATCGCTGTGGTTGTGATGTATACATTCCTCTCATGCGACGTGTGTGTATCAGATAGAGATGAGAAGAACAGGTACAATGGATTGTGGTCATTGTAGTTTCCTTACCACATTTTCTGCACTGAACTAGGTTGAATATTTTCCTATTGAAGAGCTACAACTCTCTACAGTGTCCTACAGTTTGTTTTTGAACGATTTCTCTCTAGAAGCGCTGCATTCAGTTAACAAAAAAACCTGAACTTCATGACATTACTTATTTTTGGTTTATAATTTGGACTAGTCGCTCAGCACTACGAGACATTCTTCAGTTTGCTACTTTTTAAAAATCAAATAATGGATAACACTAGTGCCCCCAGTCCCAGACAGTGTTATGTAAAAGCTATTCAAATCCCCCACATTATGTATTTACAGATGGTGGGTACAACAGATGGAAGTCGAACCAATTCCAAAAATAATATATGTCATGTAATTTTGCTAATTTACAATCTACAAATCCCTTCCAGTACATGCCAGTGCATATGTTCATAGTTCCGAAGCTGTGGAATAGTTTAATGTAGCTTAATGATGCACTATCCTTATATAGAGGTCAGATGTTAAGGTGGTGTTTCAATGTCTCCTGTGTTTTCTCACCCAAGCACATTCCATCTTCCTCCAGAATGTTGCAGGCTAGTGAACATTCCATTTAGAACTGCCACAGGGCAGGTTCTGTGATTCTCCTGCAATCGTATGATCGTTTTTCACTGGTTTGTAGTAAACATAGAGTCATTTAGAACACCTAACAACTTTCAGATGTGCTGCAGCGAAGCGCAGATAGCAGCATAGATCAGACCAACAATGTTGTGGGATAATGAATGAGAGAGGCTGACGAGGCACTTTATTTGTAGGCAGACAATTCCATTATTCATATCTGAGATCAATCAGTGCGCCAGCCGGGCAAAGGCCCATATCAAACATTCAGCTGAAACATTTAACGCTTAGGCCTGGATAAATTATGCTTTAAACACATTAGGCAAACAAATTGGATGTTGCTTATTTCCCCCCCAACATCAGCAGCACCACTGGTGCCAACCACTGTAATTCCCAACAGGTGAAGAGGCCTTAATCATGACGGAAATCTGAATTTGGGGGATGATTGTGAAAAAGGGATCTGCAATTAGAATTTTAACATTTTCTCTCCTCAACTGCGTTTACTTTCTCCTGCTATTTATGGTTAGTTTGCTGTAATATGTGTTTCTCTGTGACTTATTTATATCACCAGTACTTTTTATTTCAACCACTCCACAGATTTCATGTTAACAAACTATAGTTTTGGCAAGTCGGTTAGGACATCTACTTTGTGCATGACACAAGTAATTCTTCCAACAATTGTTTACAGACAGATTATTTCACTTATAATTCACTATATCACAATTCCAGTGGGTCAGAAGTTTACATACACTAAGTTGACTGTGCCTTTTAACAACTTGGAAAATTATGTCATGGCTTTAGAAGCTTCTGAGAGGCTAATTGACATCATTGGAGTCAATTGGAGGTGTACCTGTGGATGTATTTCAATGCCTACCTTCAAACTCAGTGCCTCTTTGCTCGACATAATGGGAAAATAAAAAGAAATCAGCCAAGACCTCAGAAAAATAAATTGTATACCTCCACACGTCTGGTTCATCATTGGGAGCAATTTCCAAACGCCTGAAGGTACCACGTTCATCTGTACATGACATGGATTGGCGCCACCCTGAGTGGTCGCCTGTTAAGCAGCTCCCGTTGTCCTGCATAAATAGTTTTTCTAGTTCGTTTTAGTTCGTTTTTTCGTCTCTTTTCTTTAGTTTGTTTTGCTACAGTTGAACTATAATAGTATAATAGTTCAGGATTATGGATTTTCTCGCAGCTGAACGTCGAATGGAGTCGTCAACTATTATTATTTACAACAGAGCCCAGCTCCTGGATTTAGCCCACGCAGAGCTGCTGCACCCCAGGGAAAAGTTTGATATTCCGGATGAGTTGAAAAGGCGACGGCGTGGAAGTAGAGCGGGATATAAGTGTAAGGCGAAGCTGAGGAAGTACAAATGAGGTCACTACATAACATACTGGACCAGTTTGAGGCACTTGTCCGTGGACAAATGGATTATCGGGAAACGAGCCTAATGTTTTTTACTGAGACTTGGCTGAACGATAACATCCCCATAGAGAACATCACTATCGGCGGTTTCCAGACCATCAGAGAGGACAGGGATAGCGTCTCTTCCGGTAAGAGCAAGGGTGGTGGGCTGGCCTTATTGGTAAATGGTGTAATCCGAACCATATTACTTAAGGAAGAGTTTTGTAGCCCGGACATTGAGCTGTTAGCCGTTAGCCTGAGACCCTACTATTTGCCGAGGGAATTCACAGCGGCCATTGCTGTTATTGTTTACATCCCGCCCTCCGCTGACGCAAACACAGCGTGTGACATCATCCACTCTGTTATCGCAAGGTTACAGACAGCGCATCCCAGTGCCTTCTTTGCCATTTCGGGGGATTTTAACCCAACGCAGGTTGCACTGTGAGGGTTATGTTTTTTGACTTCTCCAGTGCCTTCAATACCATTCAGCCCCTGCTACTGGGTGAGAAGATGAAGAGGATAAAAGTGGAAGCACCCTTAGTCTCCTGGGTCACGGACTACCTGACCGGTAGGCCACAATTTGTTCGACTACAGAGCTGTGTGTCAGAACGGGCAGTTAGCAACAAAGGGGCCCCCAGGGAACGGTCCTGTCCCCCTTCCTGTTCACCCTCTTCAGATATAACTCTGAAACATGCCACCTACAGAAGTTCTCGGATGACTCCGCAATTGTAGGGTGCATCAGGGGTGGGCAGGAGGAGGAGTACAGGAACACAATCAGTGACTTTGTGTTGTGGTGTGAGCAGAACCACATTCAGCTCAACATCAGCAAAACAAAGGAGATGGTGGTGGACTTCAGGAGAACCAAGGCACAATTGACTGCAGTCCCTATACAGGGGATGGATGTGGAAATGGTTGGGTCATACAAGTTCCTGGTAGTCCATATAAACAATAGGCTGGAATGGGCTGGTAACACCGGGGCCCTGTACAAAAAGGGCCAGAGCCGACTCTACTTTCTGAGGAGGCTCAGGTCCTTGAACGTGTGCAGTAAACTACTGCATACCTTCTACCAGTCTGTGGTGGCCAGTGCCATCTTTTTTGCAGTGGTGTGCTGGGGAATCAACATAAAAGCCGGTGATGCTTCTCGGGTAAATAAGCTGATCAGGAAGGCTAGCTCTGTCCTGGGGATGAGCCTTGACACTCTAGAGGAGGTGGCGGAGAGACGGATCCTGGCCAAACTGCTGGCCATCATGGACAACGTCACCCACCCTCTGCATGCCATGGTTATGACGCAGAGGAGCACCTTCAGTCACAGACTGATCCCACCACGGTGTGCCAAAGAGCGCTACAGGAGGTCCTTCCTGCCGGCGGCTATTAGACTATATAATGCCTCACCGGGGTGCTGTGCCGTCGGCAACACAGACCTGGAACTGTTGGGGTGTTAGGACCTAGCTTAACAATTGTGCATCCATCCGTGAGTAACTCTGGTCCGTAATCACTCATTCACTCAGGACTTATTCATTCAGCACTCATTCATTCAGGACTGTATATACATATTCATGTACAGTTGTTACCTAGCTGTGTGTTATGTGCGTCATATGGTAGCCTATTTTATGGCACACTCCCTCTCAAGGACATTATCAAACCAAAGTTTTAAACATGGATATACATAAACTCTCTCAACTTCGATGTATTGCATAATCATCTGAGTTCCCCTACTACTCTCAAGGTTATGCGTCCCAAATGGCACCCTATTCTCTATATACAGTAGTGCACTATGGACCCTGGTCAAAAGTAGTGCACTATATAGGAAAGGTGTAGGAAAGGGGGCCATTTGGGAAGCATCTTATTTTTCTCCTCTGATGAAAATTTTTCCAGCAATTACTCTGTTAACCTCGTTCCTCTTCTACTTCCTGGTGACTCTGACTTGTAACTTATCATTAGTACTGTATCATGTTCACAATGGTCTCATTTGGTATTTTAACTTGGATGATTCCTTTGCTGTTACAGTTCTGCACTTGCCTGGCTAATGTGTCAGACTCGTACCACGTGGTCTGGTCTCCTGCAAGGAGATAATTGCCTAAAACATTCATGATGACCTTCAATCAGAATATTATCTGAAAGGCCAGACTGGTGTGATACTGTGTGCTGCTGAGATACAATATCTTAGTTGCATAACTTATGAGGAAGAAGCATGGTGTATAGTGGTGTTTTAGGGTGGCGAGTGAGAGAGAGAGAGAGCGAGAGAGAGAGAGAGCGAGAGAGAGAGCGAGATGGATGGATGGATCTATTGCTTCTCTCACTTAAGATGCCTCAGAGTATTGTAGGATTGTCAGATGAGGCAGGGAGCTTATACAGGATTTTCCAGCCTTAAAACGTAATTCTGTCACATTTTTGCAGAAAGGTTGGCATCAACCAACTGGCCATGCTCCCAGACATACATACAGATGCAGACAGACAGACACAGGCAGACAACTCGTTAATGGAATGTAGTAAATCAGACACAGACCATAACTTCCTCTTCAGAATTCATTGTAATAAGGAGCTTAGCTTCTAGAACTGCAAGACCATTGTGTCCAATGGAGGTCAAAAATGCTTTTGAGTCAATTGACTACAAATTTCAAATGCAGGATCATGACGATGCCCTGACTTTCAAGTCTTTACGTTAAGAATTGACCGTTCTCAGTGCCGGCCCTAGCTATTTGGGGGCCCTAAGTGAGATTTGGTTTTCGGACCCCCCACTTCGTGAGTAAAACTTTTGGTGGTCCCCCTCTTGATGGTAGAGAGATTTATTTTGTACATTTCCTGTAATTCTCTCCATTTTGCCATGCGGCATAGAGAAGGTTTTAAAGCAAATTGGGGGGCTTACATAGAGCCTACAATTATAATAGATAGATAGATAGATAGATAGATAGATAGATAGATAGATAGATAGATAGATAGATAGATAGATAGATAGATAGATAGATAGATAGATAGATAGATAGATAGATAGATAGATAGATAGATAGATAGATAGATAGATAGATAGATAGATAGATAGATAGATAGATAGATAGATAGATAGATAGATAGATAGATAGATAGATAGATAGATAGATAGATAGATAGATAGATAGATAGATAGATAGATAGATAGATAGATAGATAGATAGATAGATAGATAGATAGATAGATAGATAGATAGATAGATATTGAATATTTGCATGGTTACATTAACTGTACAGGTAAATGACAGGAAGAAATACTTAAATAGCTAAATGTGTGTATGATATAATTTAGGGTAATAATAATAATTACCTTAAAATACAGTCATTAGTGCGCAGGGTTTAATTACAGATAGATGCACGTATTGCACATTTGATATACTAAATGCAATGAAAAAAGATACAACTGACAGGATACTAATATGCATTCCTGAGTGAATGACTACGTAAGTTAAGTCCAACGTGTGCAGTAAACTAATGCATACTTTATACCAGTCTGTAGTGGCCTGTGCCATCTTTTTTGCAGTGGTGTGCTGGGGCGCCAACATAAAGGCCGGTGATGCTTCTCGGGTAAATAAGCTGATCAGGAAGGTTAGTTCTGTCCTGGGGATGAGCCTTGACACTCTAGAGGAGGTGGCGGAGAGACGAATCCTGGCCAAACTGCTGTCCATCATGGACAACGTCACCCACCCTCTGCATGCCATAGTTGATGCAGAGGAGCACCTTTTCATTGCATTTAGTATATCGAATGTGCAGTACGTGCATTTATCTGTAATTAAACCCTGCACTAAGGACTGTATTTTAAGGGAATTATTATTATTACCCTAAATTATATCATACACACATTTAGCTATTTAAGTATCTCTTCCTGTCATTTACCTGTACAGTTTATGTAACCATGCAAATATTCACTTACCTGTTCTTTTAACCAGACTGTAGATTAAGTAAACTATTATTACCCTCACTTATATCATACGCACATTTAGCTATTTAAGTATGAAAACAGCAGGTCTTTGTCAATAGTATAGTTAACCATGCAAATATTCCTTATTTATCTTTATCAACTTACAATATTTGTATAATTTTTTTCATCTAACACTCTGTAACAGAACACTCGTACATATTCAGCCATTCACCCATACTATGCAATGTAATTGTTCCAGAAAGGAAAACATGTTTTTTAACCTACCAGTCCCTATTGTTAGTGGAAGACAGACGAGGTTGAGGCTGTAATACAGTCATCATTAAAATACTGTATATTAGATACGATACGTTGTTGAGTTATCTAATAAAAAAAACACCACTTGCTTTCATGTGCCAAATGGAGCACTACAGAAGATGAATATGTCCTTTCTGCATCTCATTTCCATCCTCTCGTTTGTTCCATAGTCAGGGGGAGATACTGCAGCTGGTCACTAGAGCAGCCACTTAAGGATTGCTCTGTGATTAATATGCATGTGTGCTAATCTAACATGTGTTCTAAATTGATTTCTCATGTAAGTACATGTTGCTAACATCCAATGAAGCTTGTCTCTAAAGCATCAACAAGTTCCTATTAAAGATTTGGGAAATGCATGTAAGATACTATTATCTACAACGCACACTGTACATTAAGTAAAAAAGAACTATGACATTTAACATTGACAATAATATTTTTGCAAATAACCCTGCCTGTAATGATTGGTTAGTAACGGTTCAAATAAAGATCCCATTGTAATCAGGATCTTAACGGCTGAACAGAAAGTAGCAACTAGCCTTATCTAAACAACTAATCATGGTTTCAGAGAGAGACGGAGCACGAAGAGAGACATCCCCTAACTGGTCTCCCTGACAAAATGTGCTTTTAACACAGCAAGAGGAAAGACTGATCCATTGTCTACGTCCCAAATAGCACCCTATTCCATAAACAGTGCACTACCTTTGACCAGAGACAGCCATGTGGGACGTAGACAGTGTGTTACTGGGAGCTGGGGAGCAGTAATTACCACTGCCCAATGACCTCTGGAATCATATTGATTTGGAAGTCACAGTTTTTTGCAGCTGACACAGAAACAGACGCCTCTGCTTGTTAAAATGCCCTGCTCCCTGGGGACCTGGGGACCTGGGGAAATCTGAGGAAAATCTATTCTGGTTGCATCCCAAATGGCACCCTATTCTCTATAGCGCACTACTTTTGACCAGGACCCATAGGGCTGTCTGCTAAAACAAGGCAGGCAATAACCTCTAATTGCTATATTCAGCCTTATGAAAATATGAATTCATCTCTATTGTCCTAAGATTACTCAGGTTAAGAATAAAATATATTATAACAATTGTTTAATTTCAAGTGCTGTTGATTTCTGATAGACTTGACATAACTAGTCATCCTTTTACTAACTTCAGCTTGACTGGGAGAGAATAATCATTCTGGACCTTCTAAGAACCTGTTTTGGTGTTAAAGTTAGGAGAACATTTCCTTAATGTCAAGCAGAACTTATCTAGGACGTGGTTACAAAGTTCTGCAAGAAAAATGTGTCCAGTTTTCTGAGGGTTAGAAGAATATTCCATCAATGTCTTGCCAAACACACAGGACATGGTTGCCACATTCTCAGAATACAATATATTCATGTTCTAGAAACATTTCATATTTCCAAGCCTATCAAGGCCCTGATTGGTGAACCAATGATCTATTCACAGCTCTTTTAATTTTTTCTTTGATTTATTTCACCTTTATTTAACCAGGTAGGCCAGTTGAGAACAAGTTCTCATTTACAACTGCGACCTGGCCAAGACAAAACAACACAGAGTTACACAGTAAACAAACGTACAGTCAATAACACAATAGAAAATCTATATACAGAGTGTAAATGTAGTAAGATTAGGAAGGTAGGACAATAAATAGACCATAGTGGTGAAATAAATTACAGATTAGCATTAACACTGGAGTGATAGATGTGCAGATGATGATGTTCAAATAGAGATACTGGAGAGCAAAATGAGCGAAAAATAATAAATATGTTGATGAGGTAGTAGGATGGGCTATTTACAGAAGGGCTGTATACAGGTGCAGTGATCGATAAGCAGCTCTGACAGCTGATGCTTAAAGTTAGTGAGGGAGATAGGAACCTCCAGCTTCAATGATTTTTGCAATTCGTTCCAGTCATTGGCAGCAGCGAACTGGAAGGAATGGCGGCCAAAGGAGGTGTTGGCTTTGGGGGTGACCAGTGAGATATACCTGCTGGAGCGCATGCTACGGGTGGGTGTTGCTATGGTGACCAGCGAGCTGAGATAAGGCTGGGATTTACCTAATAAAGACTTGTAGATGACCTGGAGCCAGTGGGTTTGGCGACGAATATGTAATGAAAATGTTAATTTAAATGATTGTATTATTTTATATAACCTTTATTTAACTTATTGAATGACCTAATGAGATTGGTAGCCCTTTCCTGCAGTCAAATGACCCAGTGGCCTCATGGGTGGAATGTTATTCATATTTTTCATAATTTCATAAATTATAAACAGTGTTTCAAAAAACCCGCCGAAAACCTGGTGTTTGTATGTCAAACGGTTTTGTTATATTTCAGGCTTCTGTGATGTATATACAGTGCAATATTGGGATGCAAAATAAAAATGGAACACATTTCAACTCTATATCTGACATGATACAGGTTTATTATTTTATTCAGACTATAACCGTGTGTGTGAGGTATATATGTTTGTTTCAAAGTAGATTTGTTTAAGACTACCAAGAAACACTCTGTGTAACTCTGATTTAGCCCACTGCAGTAAACGGTTAAGGGAACGTTCTCTAAAGTTGTGGGAACGTTTGCTGTCAGCTGGGGTGCACCTCTGCAGCTCCACGTCATCTGTCTTGAGAGAAGAATAATAACAGAAGTTCCAGCCGCTCTGCCTGCCCTTTTCTCCTTCTCATAATCTACTGTATACTCATCACACACAGATCTGTGGCCTCCGATGACTTCATCCATCTGCTCAGTCTGACAGAGATGACCTATCCATCAGCTGAAGACTATACCTTTGTCCCAAATGACACCCTATTCCGTTTACAGTGCACTAGTCAAAAGTAGTGCACTATATAGTGAAGAGGGTGCCATTTGGAATGCACTCTTATGAGCGATGACCTATCCATCAGCTGAAGACTATGACAGACAGATGATCTGATATAGCTTCCCCCACCTTCACCACCATGACAGCCTCTGTCTCTCATTCAGAGATGACTTATAGAGAGACTGAGAAAAAGGATTCCAGAGTCTAATGAACTCATGTATCAGAGAGTAATGAGAGCACTATCAGACTTAGTTATTGAGTGAAATCGACACACCAAAGGTTTTCCTGACAATTAATAGGATATAAAATGTTTTAGATTATAATTTTGGTATGCTGAGGGCTGCCTGCTGGTGAAAATGTTTCACTTATTTTGTCCTTCCATGAAAGAAAATTGCAAACAAGAACAATTTAGCATGAATAGAATGTACTGTATGGGGTTTGGGTATGTGCCCATGTTTTTGAATAGGGATTCAAGAAAAGTTGTGAAAAAATAGTGAAGAGAAATACCATCTCATTATAAATGAAGATAGCTGCATGCCTCCTATGGAAATTGCTCTGTACTCTTTCCAAGAGATGTAATTTGAAAATGCTATTGCTCCCCTGATGACACAGAGGAAAGTGTAGACCAAGGGTATCTATCTGTACACCGTGACGGAATGAAGCATATAGAGTATGTCTTCAAGATAGATATTGCTTATAATATATTTTCAGAATTGCATTCAACAACACTCCTGTTGAAACGATTAAGCTGCAATTAGCATTATTTTACATGTGTTTAACTGCACTGCTATTATCAGTCCCTCCCTCAATATCCTGCCACCTTCAAGAGTCACAGATATCAAATAATTACTCAACCTATGCACAGACACCTCAAGAATTATTGTCACCCTTGAAAAAGACTGTATACAATAAATAATATAAATATGGAGCTATATTGTATGCAATAATATAATACAATTGCTCAGAGAAAAATATTTAGTTTAAGAATTAATTTTAAAAGATTAAAAGATAGATGTAAAAAATGATTGGCACCCCTAAAGATTCTTATAAATAAAATCAAACAAAATGTAATCTGCATTAACATTCTACTTTCTAAAAGTTAATCTCAGTTTAAGGAACTGTATTGTGGCCTTCTATGGCTTCCTGTTTCACCGGGGTATAAAAATGAGGTAACACACTGAGGTAACTGTAAAATCCATTTCTCAACCATTACCATATAGGAAAGACAAAGAACTCACAAATGAAAAGAGACAAATGGTTGTTGACCTCCAGGCAATGGGTACAGAAAAATAGATACACCACTTAACACTATTAGGGGAATCATTTATTTTAAAACCAATGGAACAGTATTAAACTTGCTGTTAAAGGACACAAGTGTATCTTGTTCCCAGGCACAGTGAGGATGATGGTTCGGGAGGCAAAGACAAATCCAGGGCCACTGTTGGAGAGCTATAGAACTTAGTTGCAGCATTGGCACTTTGGAGCTGGTGCTATGTTCAGATGAGAATGTGGTCTTTGACAATGCAAACCAGCTGTGGGTTTTGCTTCGAAAGAAGGATGCATATGCAGAAAATAACCTCATACCTACTGTAAAATATGATGGTGGATCTTTGATGTTATAGGGTTGTTTTGCTAACACTGGTCCTGGGGCCTTTGTTAAGGCCAACAGCATCATGAACTCTACTAAGTATCTGGATCTTGGCTGCAAGTGGCTCTTCCAGCAAGACACTGACCCAAAGCACACATCAAAATCCACAAAGAAATTGTTAATTGACCACAAAATCAACAATTTGCATTGGCCATCTCAGACTCCAGACTTGAACCCCATTGAAAACCTGTGGTTTGAATTGAAGACGGCAGTCCATAAGCGCAGACCAAAGGATATCAAGGAACTGGAAAGATTCTGCATAGAGGAATGGTCTAAGATCCCTCCCATTGTGTTCTCCCATCTCACTAAACATTCTAGAAAAGGTTCAGTGTTGTTATCCTCACAAGAGGAGGATGGACAAAGTGTTGAAAACAGGGATGCTAATATTTTGACACCTATCTTTTTGAGAGAAAAATGTATCACTTGTTAAACAAAATCTCTTTCTCTGAGCAAATGTATTACAATAAAATAATGTTCCACATATTTGCTTATCTTTATCATGGCTGCCAATAATTTGAGGTGACTTTATCCCACTGTAAGCTATATGCTATTATAATTGTTCACATTACCATAGCAAACATAAGAACCTAGTGTGTAACACACCAGCTTGATTTGATTGATTAGACCTTTTGCCTCTCCAGCATCTCCAAGACTCAAATGAGATCTAAAATGTTCCTCTGCTCCTTCCAGTACGGGGAAATCAAGTAAGATCAGCAACGTATAGTGGAATAGAAAGGGATGGAATAAAACACTGTGGGATTGGTATATGGGATTAAGTGGGAAAGGTTTCTGTTCCCAATGCATTTCAACTACACTCTTTCTTTTCTCCAAACCCAGCTTCGTTCTCATCATTGACTTTCCGGTAGAGACTCATGCCTTTATCTCAAGGCATTTGTGAAAGAACATTGAATTTAATTATAAAAAATGAGGGAGAGATTGCAGAGCAAGTCAAAGTTGAGTTGAGGAGAAGAGAAGCGCTGTCATGTGTGGATAAATCAAGCTTTGAAGACTCAGCAGAATCTAGCGGAGGAGGGCAATGAGATGGAAAGCCAATAGAGAAAGAAAGTGTTGACATTTGCTCTCTAATACACTTTAATGTTTTGGATCTTTTTGCTTTCATGTGAGGGGCTGCCTCTGTCTGATTGGGAGATTCTTCAGATATGCTGGAAAAGCAGTAAAGTTGAGTTGCAGTTTTATTTTTGGTTTATCATCTGGGCTCAGAGAGTGGGTTTCAGATTGCCTTGTCTGAAGAAAAGCATGTGTCTGAAAATCTCCATCTGGTGTGACATATTACCATATTACTAAACATATATAAATCAAATACATCAGAGAGGAAGTGATGATCATGAACATCAAGTATAATGAGGAGAGACATTTCTATAAAAACTTTTGTCATTATTCAAAGAAAATCCCTATTATATTAAATTGATTACATAAATATGACAAAATAAATAACTTAGAGTGCTAAACAGAGTCGTCTACTTCAGTTTATAAACGTGTTGTTTGGATCATGGAGCGTTTTCATCTCATAATTCCACTGTCCCTCAGCCCAGGCAGGAAATTCATCAAACTTCTTCTCCCTTGGGAAAAAAGCATGCACACATTATTTTTTCCATGCTACTCTTTGGTTTGCAACAGTTGGGGGCTGTATACACCTACCAGTCTGCCTCTACAACCTGTGCAACATTCAGTGGCGGTTTTAGCATGTAAGTCTTGGTGGGGAAAAAAAAGAAATGTGGGATGCATGCCAGCAAAGCCACAATACAACACAACACTACACAATACATTAACAACACAACACTACACTACACAATACATTAACTACACAACACTACACAATACATTAACTACACAACACAACACAATACATTAACAACACAACACTACACTACACAATACATTAACAACACAACACTACACAATACATTAACAACACAACACTACACTACACAATACATTAACAACACAACACTACACTACACAATACATTAACTACACAACACAACACTACACAATACATTAACAACACAACACTACACTACACAATACATTAACAACACAACACTACACAATACATTAACAACACAACACTACACTACACAATACATTAACAACACAACACTACACTACACAATACATTAACTACACAACACTACACAATACATTAACTACACAACACAACACTACACAATACATTAACTACACAACACAACACTACACAATACATTAACTACACAACACTACACAATACATTAACTACACAACACTACACAATACATTAACTACACAACACAACACTACACAATACATTAACTACACAACACAACACTACACAATACATTAACTACACAACACTACACAATACATTAACTACACAACACAACACTACACAATACATTAACTACACAACACAACACTACACAATACATTAACTACACAACACAACACTACACAATACATTAACTACACAACACTAAACAATACATTAACTACACAACACTAAATAATACATTAACTACATAACACAACACTACACAATACATTAACTACACAACACTACACAATACATTAACTACACAACACAACACAATACATTAACTAAACAACACAACACTACACAATACATTAACTACATAACACTAAACAATACATTAACTACACAACACTACACTATACATTAACTACACAACACAACACTAAACAATACATTAACTACACAACACTAAACAATACATTAACTACACAACACAACACTAAACAATACATTATATACACAACACAACACAACACTAAGCAATACATTATCTACACAAAATATAAAGTTGTCCCAACAGCAGAGTCCCAACAGCAGAGTCCCAACAGCAGAGTCCCTACAGCAGAGTCCCAACAGCAGAGTCCCAACACCTTACCACTGCTACACCTGGCTATCAGCGGAGCTTTGTCTGTCAGCAAAACAGTTCATTCAGCCTCATTTACTGCCTTAAAAAAACCTAGCTGATGGCTGATGTGGTTTCTACTGACAATTGAGATGTACAAACTATGGCATAAGGGGACGACAAGCGATAAGAGGCAATCCATAATTTCGATTAAGACAGTAAGACATTAATGAGTCTTAATGTTCAATGGGCGATTTTTTTTATTTTATTTTTTATTTGACCTTTATTTAACCAGGTAGGTCAGTTGAGAACAAGTTCTCATTTGCAACTGCGACCTGGCCAAGACAAAACAACACAGAGATATAAACAAACGTACAGTCAATAACACAATAGAAAATCTATATACAGAGTGCAAATGTAGTGCAAAATGCAGTAAGGTTAGGAAGACAATAAATAGACCATAGTGGCGAAATAAATTACAGATTAGCATAATCACTGGAATGATGGAATGTGCAAATGATGATGTGCAAATAGAGATACTGTCAGGCTCTGGCCATAGAGAAGCCTATTTGCTTCTCTATGTATCCATGGTCAGAGTCTGACAGGTCTATTCTTTCTGTTTCTGGTGGTGGTTTGTGTTGGATCCCTAATTAGAGGCAGCTGTAGCGCATCGTCTCTCATTAGGGATCCTACATAGGTTTGTATGTTTAACACTGGGTTGTGGGTCGTTGTCGTTATATGTCGCAGTCAAGGTGAAAGTAAATGTGCTATTTGTTACGTCCGTTCATTCGTGTTTGTTTTTGTGAACGTGACGTTGTGTCGTTAGTGTTTGTTTGGTGTTGTATAGTTCGTTCATTTTGTGACATTTTATACATAGTATAAATAATAAATATGACAAACTACTATCCCTGCACTGCGCCTTGGTCTCCCTACGCACCCTCACGTGACAGATACTGGAGAGCAAAATGAGCAAAAATAACAATATGGAGATGAGGTAGTAGAATGGGCTATTTACAGATGGGCTGTATACAGGTGCAGTGATCGATAAGCAGCTCTGACAGCTGATGCTTAAAGTTATTGAGGGAGATAGGAACCTCTAGCTTCAAGGATTTTTGCAATTCGTTCCAGTCATTGGCAGCAGAGAACTGGAAGGAATGGCGGCCAAAGGAGGTGTTGGCTTTGGGAGTGTTGTATGGCATTGAAGCTTGTTTGCAGGTTAGTAAACACAGTGTCCAAAGAGGGGCCAGATGTATACAGAATGGTGTCGTCTGCGTAGAGATGGATCAGAGAGTCACCAGCAGCGAGAGCGACATCGTTGATATAAATAGAGAAAACCGATGATCAAGGATTAAAAAAGGATTTGCCAGTAGATTGTCGACTTGATTCATGATGATGACTTTGAAAGTACGATGTGATGGTATTTTTGTGTATTATCACATGAGGAGACACAAACTAATCACACAAGTCAGAGTTCTACTTAAACTAAATCTTGATTAACTTATAAGTAAATGAAAACAGGTCACAGCAGAGACACAAGTCAGTGATGTGAGTGCTCTGTAATAATATCATCATGGCTGGTCAACGCAACACCTGACTGTTGGGTTGAGAGCCCCGACACATTATGACACAGACCTTTTATAGCCAAGATACACCCTCCAGAATGTGCATGACAAACAACAGACGTATGGAATGGGTCACAAGGTTAAACTGAATATAGGAGAAACGAAATATCCCACCACCGGCTAGTATTTTCCAGAGACTGTCCAGAGTTTACCCCGAGGGCAAGACTCCCTTTTCGTCCCTGGTAACACAAACTCATTCAATTTCAGACCTTGTCCCCCCCAAGTCCGAAGGAGGGAGTAACTTGCTCCCAGACACTGTGGAGCCAAGTAATTGATTCCCCATTAATCAAGCCATCCCTTCACATGGTTTGCAATAAGCCAATTCTGCACAGCAACAGGGGCATGTCTGACTTCTCCCCTCTCTGGTCCTCAGCTGACTAAGGCCCATATGAGGGAAGAAGTGCAACTTCCAACACCAGAGTCCAAAAGGATACATTTTAATAACAAAAGGTCACAGTTCAATACATACAATCATACAATCATCAATCATTCAATCTGCAATCAATATTATGCAGAAAATTCATTCATTAATTAATTAGTTAGTTATCTATGTTACCAAGCTAATTCTGATTCTTCCCAACAATGATGACATGATCAGTCCAATCAAAGCTACTGTAGATATTACGTGATTAGACTACATTTTATCTGTGGCCAATGACCTATGGCAGCATATATACCCTTAGACTTGGCGGTGATGTAGTGTCCCCATGAGTGACAGAACACTGAGCCAATCACAGTGCAACTAGAGAACATTACCAACACCTACGCTCCGTATTTTCCACTGGCTGCCCCACCACCACAGAAAGCACTGAGCTAGGCTGAAACACCACCACATAAAGCACTGAGCTAGGCTGAAACACCACCACAGAAAGCACTGAGCTAGGCTGAAACACCACCACAGAAAGCACTGAGCTAGGCTGAAACACCACCACAGAAAGCACTGAGCTAGGCTGAAACACCACCACAGAAAGCACTGAGCTAGGCTAAAACACCACCACAGAAAGCACTGAGCTAGGCTGAAACAGCACCACAGAAAGCACTGAGCTAGGCTGAAACACCACCACAGAAAGCACTGATCTAGGCTGAAACACCACCACAGAAAGCACCGATCTAGGCTGAAACACCTGCATGTTGGAGCTGCCTTACTCAAGAAAGCAAAAAAGAGACCATGTTTGTTTGCAGTTTCATTAACTCAATGATTTTTTTTTTTTTTACATTATTGAACAGATTTTTAGTATGGCTTAGAACGCGTCTCAACCAATCACAAAGCTTGTTTTGGCCAACCCGTTGTAGAAATTTGAATAATGAATCGAGCAGACACTCGATAGTGTTTATTTATGTGTTGGAGTCCAACGTGTTGCTAGTGGACAGATTCCTCCTAGAGGAATCCATTGAACAGGAAGTTAGACATTTTTGCTTTCAAAATTGCACCTGATGCCCTGTATAGTGTACTAATTTTGACCAGAACCTTGGGACACAACCATTGACTCAGAGAGAGAGAAAGAGTCATGGGGATTGGTACACTTCATCTTCCAGATTGATGTGGGTGAACTTCCCCTGAAAAGCACCCATATTTATAGACTCCTCTGTTGGTAGATCATGCTATATTAGCATGAATATTCTCCTCTCATCACAGCTGACTGCTTGGCATGGTGTGATTTGTGGAGGGCTCCCCATGCTCTGAATGACATTTGTATTCTCACCTTCTCTGTTTGTCAGGAGTTATGTTGAAGTTTTTACCTGACCGATATACTTCTACCGGAGAGGTGGACACAGTGCCACACAGTGACTGGAATTCACTAATTGGTGAAACTTAGTGACAATTGTTGTAGCTCTATGGGAAAGGCTGTTATGGAGGAAGACAAGAGTCATCACAGAGGAAAGCTAATTCTCATAACGTACGCTATAACGTTTCATCTGTTTCATGGTAAGCTATTCAATTTCACTGTACAAGTATAAGGTACAGTCAATGGGCCCCATTTTACCAATACTTTGTCACTGAAAACATCATGGATTAAGTTTAATTCCCAGTGAGCTCCACAGCAAAACACTGAATGTCACCCTGAGATAAGATGTATCGTGTTGCTAAATCTGATTGACATTGTGAAACACTACCTTGCCCATCGCAACCAGATCCCAGAGAAATGGCAATGTTCAATTCATTTCCCATGTGGTACAGGACACTTGAGACCACAGGAACATGGCTTTTGTTTTGCTAGACGTCTACAGAGCCTGTATATGAGCTAAGAGCTAATTGATGAGAGCCTGTCACCAAGTTTAATATCTCTGCTGAAAAGCATCTTTGTTTCCATAACCCCCTGACAGTTAATACTGCATGGGGTTATCCAAGGAACACACGTGCCAGGGGATACCTGTTGAATATTTGAAACCTTTTTTTGCAGGTATCCTGTGGACTGAGATATTAAAATAATTTTAGCCCACTTGCTCTGAATTTACAAAGATGGCAACAAATGATAAAAACATTAGAACGTTTGTGTTATGTGTGTGTGAAGAGTTTTGAAGATGAGCTGGAAATAATCAGACTCATCATATTGTACTGTATGTACACTTTTAGAAAGGATCCCCTGCAAACAAAAAGGAGTCGTTAGGACATCCCCGGAACATCACAAAATGGTTGACTAAAGTTGTCAGGACGTTGTGTCATCGGCCTGTCGATATTTTGTTGAGTTCCCGGTTTATTCCCCAAAGACGATTTTAGGATGTTCTCGGGACATTGTGTCGTGGTCCTGTGGAGTTTTTGTCTAGTAACCTGGTTTGTTCCAGGACCTTCCCAAGTACAATTTTAGGACACTCTCAGGGCGTTGTAGGTTTTTGTCTAGTTCCTGTTTTGTTCTAGGGACGTCCTCAAGGAAGATTTTATAGGATGCTATTAGTAAGTTCTGTCATGGTTTCCAGGGGTTTTTCTCTAGTTCCTGGCTTGTTTCGAGTAATTCACCTGATGGTAGCAAAGAAACGTTCACCCAACAAACAAACAAAAACTTTCTACCCAGGGTACGCACAACCTAGTTTCATTACACATCACCCCTTGTTACTGTTGCCAGGGCCAACAAGGCCCTGATTGGTGAACCACTGATCCAGTCAGAGCACTTTATCTGTTGGCAATGTTAGGACAGCAGAAACAGTGCTTTTAAATGCTGGGGACATACTCGTGAACATTAGAAAATGTGTCTCAAAATGTGTATCAGCCAATTAAAATTGTCAACTTAGTTGCACGTGATCAAACGCTACATGTTAGCTGTTCCCATTACATAACCTGGCACATTTATCACTATGCTAACCTGAGCAGGTTGCAGTGATTATTTCCTGTAACAAATTCTGCAAAGATATTTTCAACTTTCAATTTCAAGTTTTTATTTTTGTTCCCCTTGGTCTGTGTAGTGTGCCAGTATTTTATGATGCATCCTTGACTAGGCTACTAACTACTAACATTAATTATAGTGTGCCAGTATTGTATGATGCGTCCTTGACTAGGCTACTAACTACTAACATTAATTATAGTGTGCCAGTATTGTATGATGCATCCTTGACTAGGCTACTAGCTACTAACATTAATTATAGTGTGCCAGTATTGTATGATGCGTCCTTGACTAGGCTACTAGCTACTAACATTAATTATAGTGTGCCAGTATTGTATGATGCATCCTTGACTAGGCTACTAACTACTAACATTAATTATAGTGTGCCAGTATTGTATGATGCATCCTTGACTAGGCTACTAGCTACTAACATTAATTATAGTGTGCCAGTATTGTATGATGCATCCTTGACTAGGCTACTAGCTACTAACATTAATTATAGTGTGCCAGTATTGTATGATGCATCCTTGACTAGGCTACTAGCTACTAACATTAATTATAGTGTGCCAGTATTGTATGATGCGTCCTTGACTAGGCTACTAGCTACTAACATTAATTATAGTGTGCCAGTATTGTATGATGCATCCTTGACTAGGCTACTAGCTACTAACATTAATTATAGTGTGCCAGTATTGTATGATGCATCCTTGACTAGGCTACTAACATTAATTATAGTGTGCCAGTATTGTATGATGCATCCTTGACTAGGCTACTAGCTACTAACATTAATTATAGTGTGCCAGTATTGTATGATGCGTCCTTGACTAGGCTACTAACTACTAACATTAATTATAGTGTGCCAGTATTGTATGATGCATCCTTGACTAGGCTACTAGCTACTAACATTAATTATAGTGTGCCAGTATTGTATGATGCATCCTTGACTAGGCTACTAGCTACTAACATTAAACAAAATTTCGCATATACGACAAAATCATAAGTTCTTGCTAATCCGTTTCACACACATACATGTGCTTTTACAGAAAAAAAAGATTAGGAGGTCTATATAACATTTAAAAGTCAAAGAGCCTTATGGTCTTGTCAAATAGCTGTCATGTACCGTCATCATCATTACTTCCTAGTGGCACGCACCACTAAAGGCTTGACTCTAAAATGAGAGTGCACATTAACCGTGGGTTCTTTCAGAAACTGTCAGATACAGCAAATGTCACTGTAAAAGTTTAAAACATTCTGACAACGCCTCCAGAGACATTTGATCAAGTTCACCATTGCTGTTTCCTTTAGAAAAGGACTATATACAGCAAATAAGGGCGTTATTGTCACCATAAAAGGTGAATGATGGGTGTTTTTCAGGCAGAGTTCTAATTCTTGTTCACGCACGCACAGTTTCAGGACGGGTCTTATTTATAACGGGAAACATGCATATGTATTGCGTGCACCAAGTTCATAAATCTTAATATTTTTCAGTCTTTTCAGAAATGGCCCACACAGATATTTAGTGTGAAATGTATGCAAAGGTTATAAATGAGGCTCCTGGGATTGGTACTTACAACCTCTTGGTTCATGGCATTCCGATCTTCCTGCTTTGACACCATGTGTCACGGTGCGCATTATATAAGGGACGGTAGACAGAGCGCTGGTGAAGAGTCATCCTTTTTATTTTCGGAGATGGACTCACGAAGCACGAAAATACAAAAGGAGAGAATAAACAAAACGATACTACAAACAAAACACGGTGACTTACTTTTGGTGGCTGCAGGCAGTACAGACACACACAAACGAACAATGATCCACACACAGGTGGATTTGTGCAGCTCCTAAATACTATCCCCAATCAGAGACAACGCTAGACAGCTGTCTCTGATTGGGGATGATAATCTCCCTAATCAGTGTGTGAGGACTTGGTTGTGTGCCTCTCTCCTCCCCTAGGTGGGAGTAAGAGGCCTTACCACAACCAAGCCCTCACAGTACCCCCCCCCCCCCCCCCTAAGGTGCGGACTCCCGATCGCACACCAATACACCCCCCTCTCCTGAAAGAAAAAATTGTCCAAAAAACTAGGGGGGACATGGCGGGGTACTGAGGTGGTTGCTGGTGGGGGCTCCGGTTCCGGTTCCGGGCGTGGCACAGGCTGTGAGAGTAGCTTCCCTCCTACCTCTCCGTTGCACGCCCGGTCCGGTCCGGACCCCGGCTCGATGGTTCCGCCCTCAGTACTCCCGCCATCCACCAAGTCCTGTCTGGACCCTGGTGTGGGAGCCCTCGACCCTGGAGAGGGGCTGACAACCGGCCCCGGACTGGGCACCGGTGGAGCGGACTGCTCCGGCACTGGAGCGACGCAGACGACCGGCCCCGGACTGGGCACCGGTGGAGCGGACTGCTCCGGCACTGGAGCGGACTGCTCCGGCACTGGAGCGACGCAGACGACCGGCCCCGGACTGGGCACCGGTGGAGCGGACTGCTCCGCCACTGGAGCGACGTAGACGACTGGCCCCGGACTGGGCACCGGTGGAGCGGACTGCTCCGGCACTGGAGCGACGCAGACGACCGGCCCCGGACTGGGCACCGGTGGAGCGGACTGCTCCGTCACTGGAGCGACGTAGACGACCGGCCCCGGACTGGGCACCGGTGGAGCGGACTGCTCCTTCAATGGAGCGACGTAGACGACCGGCCCCGGACTGGGCACCGGTGGAGCTGACAGCTCCGTCTCTGGAGCGACGTAGACGACCGGCCCCGGACTGGGCACCGGTGGAGCGGATTGCTCCGGCACTGGAGCGACGCAGACGACCGGCCCCGGACTGGGCACCGGTGGAGCGGACTGCTCCGGCACTGGAGCGGTGCAGACGACCGGCCCCGGACTGGGCACCGGTGGAGCGGACTGCTCCGGCACTGGAGCGAAGCAGACGACCGGCCCCGGACTGGGCACCGGTGGAGGAGGCTCCAGGCCTTGAGCTGTGGCTGGAGGCTCCGGGCTGCTGTCCTTCGCTGGAGGTGGCGGAACGCTGACCTTCGCTGGAGGTGGCGGAACGCTGACCTTCGCTGGAGGTGGCGGAACGCTGACCTTCGCTGGAGGTGGCGTGGCGCTGACCTTCGCTGGAGGTGGCGTGGCGCTGACCTTCGCTGGAGGTGGCGTGGCGCTGACCTTCGCTGGAGGTGGCGTGGCGCTGACCTTCGCTGGAGGTGGCGTGGCGCTGACCTTCGCTGGAGGTGGCGTGGCGCTGACCTTCGCTGGAGGCCTCGGGCTGCTGACCTTCACTGGAGGCCTCGGGCTGCTGACCTTCACTGGAGGCCTCGGGCTGCTGACCTTCACTGGAGGCCTCGGGCTGCTGACCTTCACTGGAGGCCTCGGGCTGCTGACCTTCACTGGAGGCCTCGGGCTGCTGACCTTCACTGGAGGCCTCGGGCTGCTGACCCTCACTGGAGACCTCGGGCTGCTGACCCTCACTGGAGGCCTCGGGCTGCTGACCTTCACTGGAGGCCTCGGGCTGCTGACCTTCACTGGAGGCCTCGGGCTGCTGACCTTCTCCGGAGGCCTCGGGCTGCTGACCTTCACAGGAGGCCTCAGGCTGCTGACCTTTACAGGAGACCTCCGGCTACTGACCGTCACAGGAGGCCTCGGGCTGCTGACCTTCTCCGGAGACCTCAGGCTGGATGCCGTGCCCACCCTGGGCACCGACGCAGAGGTGGTCTTCAGCCCTGCAGCTGGTCTGGCTGTCGGCCCCAGACTGGGCACCGACACGCTATGGAGCTCCTGCTCCACAGCGGGACTGAACGTCGTGCCCACCCTGGGCACCGACGCAGAGATGGTTTCCAACCCTCTGGGGGGGGCTGAACGTCGTGCCCACCCTGGGCACCGACGCGGAGAGGGTTTCCAGCCCTATGGTTGGGCTGGCTGTCGGCCCCAGACTGGGCACCGACACGCTATGGAGCTCCTGCTCCACAGCGGGGCTGAACGTCGTGCCCACCCTGGGCACCGACGCGGAGAGGGTTTCCAGCCCTATGGTTGGGCTGGCTGTCGGCCCCAGACTGGGCACCGACACGCTATGGAGCTCCTGCTCCACAGCGGGGCTGAACGTCGTGCCCACCCTGGGCACCGACGCAGAGAGGGTTTCCAGCCCTGTGGTGGCGACCGTCGCGGTAGCCTCCGTGCGAGGGGTAGGCACGGGGCGTACTGGACTGGGGACACGCACCATAGGTCTGGTGCGAGGAGCTGGCACGGGTCGCACCGGGCTGGAGATACGCACCATAGGTTGGGTGCGAGGAGTAGGCACAGACCGTACCGGGCTGCGGGAACGCACCACTGGTCTGGTGCGAGTAGCTGGAACGGGCTGTACCTGGCTGGGGAAACGCACCGTAGGGTCGGTGCGTTGAGCTGGCTCGGGTCGCGCCGGGCTGGGGAAACGCACCATAGAGCTGGTGCGCGGAGCAGGCGCGGGCCGTACCGGGCTATTGTTGCGCACCGATGGTTTGGTGCGCTGAGTCGGTCTCCTCCTCCTCCGATTCTGGACCGGCGCTGGAGGCACCGGACTGGGAACTGACGCTGGAGCACGACTGTGCCTGTCGTCCCTACTCCAACGCCAATCCCCATCCTGTGAGGGCTCCTCCGGGAACCCCCACGAGTGAGGGAACAGAAGCACATCGCTGTCGTCTTCCTCCGACTCCTCTCTGTACTCCTGCTCCCACGGCTGTAGGGGCTCCTCCTGGAACCCCCACGAGTGCAGTGGTCGGGGCTCTTCTCCCTCGATCCCCGACCACCCCCATAGCCCCCCCCCAAAATCAGTTTGGGGGTTTTTCTGGGCTCCAAGCTGGTCCTTCGCTTTAGCCCGGTAACGTTTCCCCCGTCTTCGGCGCCTCTGCTCCGGACACCAGCCCTCCTCCACCGCACGATAATGGGAGTGTTCCTCCTCGGTAATTTTCCCCATACCGAGGAGGATGTCTCCCAAAGTTATCCCCCGTTGCGTCCCAGGGTGGTGGATCATTCTGTCACGGTGCGCATTATATAAGGGACGGTAGACAGAGCGCTGGTGAAGAGTCATCCTTTTTATTTTCGGAGATGGACTCACGAAGTACGAAAATACAAAAGGAGAGAATAAACAAAACGATACTACAAACAAAACACGGTGACTTACTTTTGGTGGCTGCAGGCAGTGCAGACACACACAAACGAACAATGATCCACACACAGGTGGATTTGTGCAGCTCCTAAATACTATCCCCAATCAGAGACAACGCTAGACAGCTGTCTCTGATTGGGGATGATAATCTCCCTAATCAGTGTGTGAGGACTTGGTTGTGTGCCTCTCTCCTCCCCTAGGTGGGAGTAAGAGGCCTTACCACAACCAAGCCCTCACACCATGTCTGTGTCAATGACACATTTCACCTGTATTCCTAGACTTTTCACTTCAAAGAAAATCTCAGCTCTGTTAAAAATAGATCAGAATTTACTGTGGGGAGGGGAGGGTTGCTTTGTGGAGGGTTGCTTTGTGGAGGGTTGCTTTGGGGAGGGTTGCTTTGTGGAGGGTTGCTTTGGGGAGGGTTGCTTTGTGGAGGGTTGCTTTGTGGAGGGTTGCTTTGTGGAGGGTTGCTTTGTGGAGGGTTGCTTTGGGGAGGGTTGCTTTGTGGAGGGTTGCTTTGTGGAGGGTTGCTTTGTGGAGGGTTGCTTTGTGGAGGGTTGCTTTGTGGAGGGTTGCTTTGTGGAGGGTTGCTTTGTGGAGGGTTGCTTTGTGGAGGGTTGCTTTGGGGAGGGTTGCTTTGTGTAGGGTTGCTTTGTGGAGGGTTGCTTTGGGGAGGGTTGTGTGGTCTTTTATGGGGTATTGCATTTTTTTTTTACATTCGCTCTTTTGCAGGTTTTACAATATCATTTCTTCCATCCTAGACAAATGTCCTCATCTGCTTGCATGCGCCTCCCCTTTATCAAGGTGTTTTGGTACTTTGCTAACTGTTACAATACCACAGGTCAGAACAGTCTACCAGTCTAGCTGTCTATCCTGCCCTCTGTCCACCATTCATAGTGACAATAGTGGTAGATGGATCATTTGTCCAGATCTGCAATGATGTGCTGGTAACTTCGAGGGAACTTATAGGTAAGCTCTGGCCATTGTCTTTCTGAAAAATGTCTGGACATTTAAAGGGACCTAATGATCCGTAGGACATCCCCTCTTTACTGGAGAAACCCACCTCAGTCTACAGCAGAGTCTCATATAAAACACAATTCTCTGTCCTTATCATAACGTTTTAAAGATGAACTGTTTTGTCTCTCATATCCATATTGTGGCAAAGAAAAAACAACTAACTACACCATGTAACATGTGATGCAGACTGCTGTTCTGCTGACCTTCTGTTCTTCTCCTGTGAATGTCGAATGAGAGAATGAGTGAGGGCAGACTGAAAAAACATTGAGTGCCCTGAAGGCAGCAGTCCCTCACTAAATGACAATGTCAGTGTACCAGATCAGGCTGATAATAAAGACACCTGTCAAGTGAATGATTCTCTCAGCTGCTGAGGAATGTCACTGTCACTGGCCTCATTGTTGCCTGTGTTTCTAACCATGCAGCTAGATCACCTGCCTAAAGATGTACAATCCCTTCAGCTATTTGTAGTGCATTTATTCCATCATGTTGTTAATAGGGTACTGTATACCTAGTGGAATATGACAAGAAGTTGCCTAAACCTATATTGACTTTCTTTCAAATCCCTCTGGTGTCCCCTCCTAGCTCTGCACTTACATCTCTGAGGGATTGGTTTTTAGCATTTTGAGTTGCTGGAGATTATCAGTGGCAGATCATTGATGACTATTGGAGAGGCGCAACTCCAACATTCCCACAAATCTTTTTCCCTCTCATTAAGTTACTTTTAGTGCCAAGACCCAGAGTTATTAAATTACACTAAGTACGCTTTTTAATCATAAACGTGTTTATCGGATTACAACAGAAGCCATCTTTTTACAGGGAGGAACTGAAAATATGATTCCGTCTGAGAGGAGCAAAAATCTATTATATTCAGATGACTAATCACAACGCTGCATGTCATGCCCACCATGACTCTCTGCAAGATGACTAATCACAACGCTGCATGTCATGCCCACCATGACTCTCTGTAGATGACTAATCACAACGCTGCATGTCATGCCCACCATGACTCTCTGTAGATGACTAATCACAATGCTGCATGTCATGCCCACCATGACTCTCTGTAGATGACTAATCACAACGCTGCATGTCATGCCCACCATGACTCTCTGTAGATGACTAATCACAACGCTGCATGTCATGCCCACCATGACTCTCTGTAGATGACTAATCACAATGCTGCATGTCATGCCCACCATGAGTCTCTGTAGATGACTAATCACAACGCTGCATGTCATGCCCACCATGACTCTCTGTAGATGACTAATCACAACGCTGCATGTCATGCCCACCATGACTCTCTGTAGATGACTAATCACAACGCTGCATGTCATGCCCACCATGACTCTCTGTAGATGACTAATCACAACGCTGCATGTCAAGCCCACCATGACTCTCTGTAGATGACTAATCACAACGCTGCATGTCATGCCCACCATGACTCTCTGTAGATGACTAATCACAACGCTGCATGTCATGCCCACTACCGGGACTTGATTAAAGAGGACATGTATGTAGACCATGTGGGTCCAATTTTTAACAATACAGTAAAAAGTTTGTCCAGCTGTGACTGTTGTTGTTCTATGCTTATATAATTATGCACCTAATCACCTGGGCATACACTGGTTGAATTAACATGGTTTCAATGAAATGACATTGAACCAATGTGGAATAGACATTGAACTGGCGTCTGTGCCCAGTGGGAATTTAGCTAATGTTTGTCCCTTGCATTTGCTCAATCAAGCACACGCAGTACCATACGGTACCACCTGTTATATTAATACTGCACCAGTCACTTTGGTCAACCCTGAAATAGCAACATCCTGAACAACAGACGACAGCTCTGTTAGACAGGATCAGCAATGTGACATTCTCCATCTTCTCCTCCTGCCTAATTGAGTCCCACACCCCCTCCATGCGTGTTCTCCTTGTAAAGCAGGTCATTAAAGATGCATGAGATTTATTCGCCGCTGGTGAGCCAAACTTGGCTGCATGTGGTCTCTCTCCATCTTTCTGTCACTTTATGCTTCTTTCTCTCTTTCTCTCTCCCACTTTCTCTCTCCACATCTCTCTCTTTCTCTCTCCAATTCTCTCTCTTTCTCTCGCTCTCTCAATTTCTCTATCCACATCTCTCTCTTTCTCTCTCTCTCTCTTTCTATCTCCACATCTCTCTCTTTCTCACTCCACTTCTCTCTCCACTTCTCTCTCTTTCTCTCTCTCTCTCTCTTTCTCTCTCTCTCTCTCTTTCTCTCTCCACATCTCTCTCTTTCTCTCTCTCTCTCTCTTTCTCTCTCTCTCTCTCTTTCTCTCTCCACTTCTCTCTCTTTCTCTCTCCACTTCTCTCTCTTTCTCTCTCTCTCTCTCTTTCTCTCTCTCTCTCTCTTTCTCTCTCCACTTCTCTCTCTTTCTCTCTCTCTCTCTTTCTCTCTCTCTCTCTTTCTCTCTCCACTTCTCTCTCCTTCTCTCTACACTTCTCTCTCTTTCTCTCTCTCTCTCTCTTTCTCTCTCTCTCTCTCTTTCTCTCTCTCTCTCTTTCTCTCTCCACTTCTCTCTCTTTCTCTCTCTCTCTCTTTCTCTCTCTCTCTCTCTTTCTCTCTCTCTCTCTCTGCGCATGCGTGGGCGTTTGTGGAGCGTGTGTGAGAGCTCGAGCTTTGAGCGCGTGTATTTGGGTCTTTTCCTTATATATTTCTATTCTATTTGTATTTATTTTTTACTTCTAAGTTTGTTTATTTGATTTAGTATTTATCTTGTGGGTTGTTTGTGCTGCCTGCTTTCTTAGGAAGCATGGCAGCTCAGGCTGGGAGTGGGCTTGATGTCCTCACACGCCGTCACGGAGTCAAAATAGTAACCGTGGCGAGTGTAGAGGCTTGTTGTCTGGGTGTAGGAGAGATTGTTGGCCATCTAAACATTGTCTCCGCATCCAGAATGAATGGCGCGACCGTGATTTTTTTGAACTCGGTGGAAAAAGCAAACGAGGTGGTTGCGCGAGGTATAATCATTGACGAAATACTTACACCTGTTTTACCGCTGTTGTTACCGTCTAAAAAAGTCACAATATCGAATATCCCTCCGTTTCTCAGTGATGATATTTTGAAACAAGCGCTGTCACGGTATGGAAAGTTGGTTTCGCCGATCAAGAAGATTATGATCAGGTGTGAATCTCCTTTATTGAAACATATCGTTTCATTTAGGAGATTTGCTTTCATGATTATTAAAGATGACGCAGAATTGGACTTGGCGCTAAATTTCCGTGTGGACGATTTTGAATATGTAGTGTTTGTTACTACTGACAAAATGAAGTGCTTTGGATGTGGTAAATCGGGCCATTTAATCCGTTCATGTCCTGACAAGAATGCAGCTGGGGGTAGTAAGGATAGTGGTTCGACTGAAGAGACTACTGTTACACCGTCTGGGGTCGGTCTGGCTGAAGCAGTGCCGACCGTGGATACACCTGCTGGGGAAGGAACATCTGTTGAGGGGCCTGTGGAAGCTGGATCGACCTCGACGGAATCGGTGAATGAAGGTAGGGATACTTCTGTAGCTGCAGAAACTGGGCTGTTGAACAGTGATGTAGAACACATGGGGGAAGATGACGTGTCTGACACAGAAGCGGAAAATAGGATGTTTAAAATACCAAAAAAACGAAAAAATGTCGCAAAGATCAGTAAGGCAAAGTGTTTTAAAAAAGAAGTGTTTGACGATCAGAAAGAGTCAGAAAGTGGAAGTGAAATGTCTGACTCAAGTACAGTGTTGTCACAGATCGAAGGTATTAGCAGAAGCTATGATGTTGATGACATAAAACATTTCCTTAATACCACTAAAAACAAAAGAGGTGTTATTGTAAAAGAATATTTCCATGACTTAACGCAGTTTCATGACAAAGCCAAAAGCCTAATAACAGCTGGGTGCCTTTCAGACAGGGAGGTTTATCGGTTGAAAAAGATTGTGAGCAAAGTTGGCACGGAATTAAATGAAAATGAGGACTAAGAATAATCTGTTTTTGCTTGGTTTTTTTTGTTTGTTTATTTATTTCAGTATGGCTGAAGTGCGGATTGCCTCCTTGAATGTTAATGGTGCTAGAAATTATAGAAAAAGAGCTGAGCTGTATGAAATTATCAAGCAGAAAAAAATAGATGTCACTTTGATTCAGGAAACGCATAGTGACGTGAACAACGTTAATGATTGGATGAAGGAATGGGAAGGTTTATCTTTTTTCAGCCACAACACCACGTTAAGTGGAGGAATAGCAATATTATTTGCAAAAACCTTTAATCCATGTTCATATCAAGTTAAAGAGTTTTTGAAGGGTAGACTTTTAAAAGTGACAGCACAAATGGAGAATTATAATTTTGTTTTTATTTGTGTGTATGTCCCCAACTCAACAATTGATAGGATGTTGTTTTTAGACACATTATGTTCTGTTTTACAAGATGTTTCTAATGATGATTATTTATTTTTAGGAGGAGATTTTAATTGTACAGTGAGTAATTGTGACAGAAATCATATTGAACCCCATATGCCTTCAAGAAAACGTCTCATTCAAATAATAAATAGGCATGAGTTAAGTGACGTATGGAAGTTTTATCATGAGGATAAAAGACAATATACTTGGGCACATGCACGTGATAATGTTTTATCTCTGGCAAGACTGGATAGATTTTATGTGTTTAAGCATCATGTTGGTATTTTTAAAAATTGTTGTATTTTTCCTGTTGGTTTTTCAGATCATTGCATGGTGCAATGTTCTTTTATTTTGAATTCTGTCAAGCCTAAAAGTGCTTACTGGCATTTTAATTTAACTTTGTTAGATAATAAGGATTTTATACACACTTTTAAATTGTTTTGGGCTGATTACAGAACAAAAAAAGAATCTTTTCGATCAGTACAAAAATGGTGGGATTTTGGAAAAGTACAAATTAAACAGTATTGTCAGCAGTATGCTCACAACAGCACCAAAGTTTTAAATCAGTCAATGAAAGACTTAGAGAATGACATAATTAAGATACAGGAATTGGCAGAATCAACAAAACAACAAAGCTATTTGAAAATTCTTTCTAAGAAAAAGAATCAATTGGCAGAATTATTAGGGGTTAAAACACAAGGGGCTTTGGTCCGGTCAAGATTTATAAGTCTTGATCAAATGGATGCACCTTCAAAGTATTTTTTTAACCTTGAAAGGAAAAATGGGCAAAAAAGAATCATTCATGCTTTGCGATCTGAGGAAGGAATTCTATTGTCCAATCCTGTAGTGATTAGAAGGAGGGCAATTGGTTTTTATGAGAAACTGTACAGAAGTGAACTAGGATCAGACAATATCAATGAGAGTGTCTTCTTTGAGGATTTACCAAAGGTGTCTGATGAAGCTAATGCAGAGATTTCAGGTGTGCTTAGCCTGGGAGAACTGCATCAGGCCGTTCAGAGCATGGAATCCGGAAGGGTGCCTGGAATTGATGGCATACCAATAGACTTCTATAAATGTTTTTGGGAAGTTTTAGGAGAGGATCTCTTAGAAGTACTCAATGGTAGTTTGGACGAAGGTCTTCTACCTTTGAGTTGCCGGAGAGCAGTCCTGACCCTCCTTCCCAAAAAAGGAGATCTCACAGAGATCAAAAACTGGAGACCTGTTTCACTTCTGTGTAGTGACTATAAACTTCTTTCAAAGATTTTAGCAAACAGATTATCAATAATTATGAATGAGTTGATTCATCCAGACCAAACCTACTGTGTCCCCAAAAGGTCAATTTTTGATAATATTTCCCTTATTAGGGATATTTTTGATGTCTCTAAGTTATCAAATAGTGACATTGGACTGATTTCACTCGACCAAGAGAAAGCTTTCGACAGAGTTGAACACACATACTTATGGGAAACGTTAAAAGCTTTTGGTTTTAGTAAAAGTTTTATAGATAAAATTAAAGTTTTGTACAGTGATGTTGAGAGCATACTCAAAATGAACGGTGGCTTATGCACTCCTTTTAAAGTGTTTAGGGGAGTGAGGCAGGGATGCCCGCTATCTGGAATGCTATATTCGCTAGCAATAGAACCTCTGTTACAACAATTGAGAAAAAATGTACAAGGTTTTAAGTTGCCTAATTTTGTAAAAAGTATAAGAGTCTCTGCATATGCTGATGATGTTTTAGTGTTTGTTAGTCAACAGAGGGATGTACAGGTTTTAATGAGTCTACTTGATGATTTTAAAAAACTGTCCTCTGCTAAAACTAATTGGGAGAAAAGTGAAGCAATACTAATAGGGGATTGGAAAAATGGTTCTTTTTCCCTTCCTCCTGGTTTAGTATGGAAGAGAGGAGGCTTTAAATATTTGGGGTTTTTTTTAGGAGATGAAGCAACTGTGCAAAAAAATTGGGAAGGAACTCTTGAAAAAGTTAAAGGTCGACTTGAAAAATGGAAGTGGTTAATCCCAAATATGTCATATAGAGGTCGAACTTTAGTTATAAATAATTTAGTAGCTTCCTCTTTATGGCATAAATTAACCTGCATTGATCCTCCTTTGCGTCTCTTAGCAGAGACTCAAGCGATTTTAGTAGATTTTTTCTGGGACAAGTTACATTGGGTTCCTCAGAGTGTATTGTTTTTACCTAAAGAAGAAGGAGGACAAGGATTGGTACACCTTCAAAGTAGAGCAGCAGCTTTTCGTTTACAGTTTTTGCAAAGACTTCTTGATGGTTCAATAATTTCAAGCTGGAAAGTAGTTGCGTGTAAAATACTACAAAATCTTGGAAATTTGAAAATGGACAGAAATCTTTTCTTTATGGACTTGTCAAAACTGAACCTCAATGGAATGCCTATTTTTTATCGGAATGTTTTTAAAGTGTGGAACATGTTCAAAGTGCAAAGAGAAAGACATTTTGAATCTCTTCACTGGATCCTTGAAGAACCGTTAATATATGGAGCACGCTTTGATTTAACACACAATGACTGTACATTTCCTGGACTCACGGAAACACTTGTGGCTTCCAAAATATGTACAATGGGGAGTCTCGTTAACTTGACAGGACCAGACTTTGGGAACATGGAAGAAGTTGCTTTGAGTCTAAAAATTAAGTCTAGACGATTTGTTTTTCATTTATTAGAAAAATGGAAACAAAGACTCACTTCTGATGAACTGAAACTTTTATCAGACTATAGTGAAAAAAAAAATGTTCCTAATGATAAAGATGTATTATCTGAGTTTTTAATTTTTCCTGTGTTAGATGATGTTTCAGGAATGTTTTTAAGCTCTGGTAAATCCCTAGTTTTAAACTTTTTTTCAAGTACTGGTAAATCTTTTTATAAAGCTTGTGTTCTTGTTTTTAATAAAAAAGTGCTTGATAAGAGGGTTGATACACCATGGCGTAATGTTTTAAAACTACGTGTTGATGATAAGCCAGAATGGAGATCATTGTATAAGCCACCTTTAAGTAAAAGAGTTGGGGACATACAATGGAGACTTTTACATGGTGCAATAGCAGTTAATGCTTTTATTTCAGTTTTAAATCCTGATGTCACTACAGAATGCCCTTTTTGCTTAAAAAGAGAAACTGTTTTTCATGCCTATATGGATTGTTTTAGACTGAAAAGGTTGTTTAGTTTATTATATGATTTATTTTATAGTTTCAATGAATCTTTTTCTATAGACGTATTTATTGTTGGTTTTAAATATGTTAGAAGAAATAGGTTTATTTGTCAGTGTTTAAATTTTCTTATAGGTCAAGCAAAGTTGGCAATCTATATGAGTAGAAAAAACAAGATAGAAATGGGTGCAGATCAAGATATTAATATTCTGTTTTTAGCCACGGTTAAATCCAGAATACTCATTGATTTTCGTTTTTATAGTTCCATGGATGATGTTATTACATTTGAAATGAAATGGTGTAAGAATGAAGCTCTGTGCTCTGTTATTGATGGAAAAATATTTTTTTCTCTTCTACTAATGTAGAAAAAGATTGGTAAATGTTGATTGTTTGAAAACTTGTAATAAAGTCGTCTTTCAAAATTCAAATTCTCTCTCTCTCTTTCTCTCTCTCTCTCTTTCTCTCTCCACTTCTCTCTCTTTCTCTCTCTCTCTCTCTTTCTCTCTCTCTCTCTCTTTCTCTCTCCACTTCTCTCTCTTTCTCTCTCTCTCTCTTTCTCTCTCTCTCTCTTTCTCTCTCCACATCTCAATTCAATTCAATTCAATTCACTTTATTGGCATGACGCAACAATGTACATATTGCCAAAGTATCATACATCAATATATATTTTTTTCTATTTTATATATATATATATACATACATATACACACGCACATACATATATATACACATATATACATACATACATACACACATATATATATATATTTTTTTTTTAAATATAATTACATCAAAGAACAAATAACAACAGGAAAAAATAAAATAAATGCATTAAATATGTCAGGCACTGTCCCTCAACTTGTGTCAGGCAGCAACATAGCATGCTGCCAGCGCACAGCTGGTCATGTCTTCCCCCAAAAGGATCGGCAGCCTTTCTATGTCAGAGAGGTCCTCAAAGCCTCTCTTTCTCTCTCCACTTCTCTCTCTTTCTCTCTCTCTCTCTTTCTCTCTCCACTTCTCTCTCCTTCTCTCTCCACTTCTCTCTCTTTCTCTCTCCACTTCTCTCTCTTTCTCTCTCTCTCTCTTTCTCTCTCCACTTCTCTCTCCTTCTCTCTCCACTTCTCTCTCTTTCTCTCTCCACATCTCTCTCTTTCTCTATCCACATCTCTCTCTTTCTCTCTGCCCCCAGGATGTTGTCATTCTGTGGGTCCAGGAGAAATAACTCTGCGCTTCTCTACTCTCCCCCGAGTTCTCCCTCACTCAAGAAGATCGAAAGTTTGAGCGACAACAATGTGAAACAGGCCCCAGGCATCCACCACACCCTTTATGGTCTCTACTCTGCACTCTCTCTCTCTCTTTTCACATATAGTGCTGCTATGCATTGATGGCCTTGTAAGAGTGAGACTTGAAGTTGATGATCATTGATTAGTAATGCCTGGTCTGTGTCTTATAAATTCGTGTCGTCGTGTGAAATGATTCCAAATAAAGGCATGTTTTGCAGAGCTCCTGCATGCTGCCTCTGTCTGGTCTTAACTTGATTTTCACAAGTTCTTCTTCCCACCATCTGACGAACATGTCGGAAGGGTTAGTAGTTGATGGAGTTCGGTAGGAAGGTTTTGACGTGGATGGTGGTTGTGCTGAGCCTGCTTGCCATAGGTCGAGGTTGTGCTGAGCCTGCTGGCCATAGGCCGAGGTTGTGCTGAGCCTGCTGGCCATAGGCCGAGGTTGTGCTGAGCCTGCTTGCCATAGGCCGAGGTTGTGCTGAGCCTACTTGCCATAGGCCGAGGTTGTGCTGAGCCTGCTTGCCATAGGCCGAGGTTGTGCAGGAAGCCTGAAGGGTGACTCAAGGGGGAGGGGGACGGGGTAGTAGGTCAAAGGATCAGCACAACCTACAGTAGAACTGTTTGTCAGGTACAGTAGAAGTCAAAAATAGTGAAGATGGATGCTGTTTATTAAATAACATGAGGGTGGTTGATTAGGCAAGGGGATTAAGGTGAGAGGGGCGGATCTTGCCCCTATTATGGTTAAGAAATGGGGACGTTTCTAAATGAGTCTACACACGTTATTAGGTTCACCTATCTAGTAACAGGTCGGAGCCCTCTTTGCCTCCAGAACAGCCTGAATTCTTTGTGGCATGGCGTTCAGTCATTTGTCAATTGGTATCAAGGGAAATAACGTGTGTCAGTAAAACATTCCACACACCAGAACACCACGCCACCAGCCTGTACCACTGAGACCAGGCAGGATGGGTCCATGGACTCATGCCGCTTACGCCAAATACTGACTCTGCCATCAGCATAACGCAACAGGAACTGGGATTCGTTGGACCAGGCAATGTTTTTCCACCAATAAATTGTCCAGTGTTGTTGATCACCTGCCCACTGGAGCCAGTTCTTCTGTTTTTTAGCTGATAGGAGTGGAACCCAGTGTGGTTGTCTGCTACAACAGCCCATCTGTTACAAGGATCGACAAGTTGTGAGATCCCGTTCTGCACACCACTGTTGTACTGAGACGTTATTTGTCTGTTTACGCTCCCCCTGTTAGCTTGCACCATTCTGGCCATTCTCTTTTGACCTATCTCATCAGAGAGGCGTTTTCCCCACAGGACTGCCGCTGACTGGATGGTTTTATGTTACACCATTCTTAGTAAACCCTAGACACTGTCGTGTGTGAAAAGCCCAGGAGGGTGGTCGTCGTTTGAGATACTGGATCTGGCACGCCTGGCCCCGATGATCATACCACACTCAAAGTTAGGTCTCTCGTTTTGCCCATTCCAATGTTCAGTTGAACAGTAACTGAATGCCTCAATGCCTGTCTGCCTGTTTTATATAGTAAGCCACGGCCACGTCACTCACTGTCTGTAGGAGCATTACATTTTGGTTAACGGGGTGGTGTACCTAATAAACTGTCTGTATATTTCCACACTGGGAGGTTGGAATAATACTGTGAAACTGTGACAATTCTGTTAATCTCCTTTCAGTGTAAGATATGTTTGTTGGGATGGAGTTTTGACCTGCCTGGGGACATCACCAGGTGGTACATTAGTTAATAGACCAATAAGAAAGAGACCTCCAAACCTCTCTGCCAATAACAGCTAGTTTTAAGTTTTCCTCTCCCAACTTAGACCACTCCCAGACAGTCCTAGCAAAATTCTTGCATGAGGAAATGTTTTATCTAAAAAGCTAATATTGTTTCTTTTTGACCATTTTAATTGAAAACAATCACAGCTAGGTACTTATTTGTTACCCAGAAATGATTATACTGTATATACAGTGATAGAGTGGGGTTTGGAACCAGGTGTGTGTAATGACAGAGGGAGTATACTGTATATACAGGATAGAGTGGGGATTGGAACCAGGTGTGTGTAATGACAGAGGGAGTATACTGTATATACAGTGATAGAGTGGGGTTTGGAACCAGGTGTGTGTAATGACAGAGGGAGTATACTGTATATACAGTGATAGAGTGGGGTTTGGAACCAGGTGTGTGTAATGACAGAGGGAGTATACTGTATATACAGTGAGAGAGTGGGGATTGGAACCAGGTGTGTGTAATGACAGAGGGAGTATACTGTATATACAGGATAGAGTGGGGATTGGAACCAGGTGTGTGTAATGACAGAGGGAGTATACTGTATATACAGTGAGAGAGTGGGGATTGGAACCAGGTGTGTGTAATGACAGAGGGAGTATACTGTATATACAGTGAGAGAGTGGGGTTTGGAACCAGGTGTGTGTAATGACAGAGTATACTGTATATACAGTGATAGAGTGGGGATTGGAACCAGGTGTGTGTAATGACAGAGGGAGTATACTGTATATACAGTGATAGAGTGGGGTTTGGAACCAGGTGTGTGTAATGACAGAGGGAGTATACTGTATATACAGTGATAGAGTGGGGATTGGAACCAGGTGTGTGTAATGACAGAGGGAGTATACTGTATATACAGGATAGAGTGGGGATTGGAACCAGGTGTGTGTAATGACAGAGGGAGTATACTGTATATACAGTGAGAGAGTGGGGATTGGAACCAGGTGTGTGTAATGACAGAGGGAGTATACTGTATATACAGTGAGAGAGTGGGGTTTGGAACCAGGTGTGTGTAATGACAGAGTATACTGTATATACAGTGATAGAGTGGGGATTGGAACCAGGTGTGTGTAATGACAGAGGGAGTATACTGTATATACAGTGATAAAGTGGGGATTGGAACCAGGTGTGTGTAATGACAGAGGGAGTATACTGTATATACAGTGATAAAGTGGGGATTGGAACCAGGTGTGTGTAATGATGATGAGACAAGTTTGGGGTTGATGAGTGAAGGGCGTTTGCCAGCAGCAGGTTCAGCAGCAGCTAGAAGGCCGGCGACAACGAACGCCTGAGCTGGACAGGAGGGGGAGCCAAAGCGAAGGCTGGTGTGAAAACATCTCCTTCAAATGTTGATATTTTATTGCATTGACAACCAAACACAATTCAATATCCAGTTTCTCTATAAAACCCAAAAAGTTAAACAATACGACTAAATCAAATCAAACTTGAAATGCACTTTAACAACATTTTGATTTGATTTAGTTATATTCTTTAACTTCTGGTTGAAATGGAGACGTGAATCTGATATATAAACTGTTAACTTGAAGATTACATTTGAAACCAATCAAAGCTTGAAACCCTAGGCCTATACTGTATGTAATGTCTATTTTTTGTTGAATGCTGGGTTGAATTGAAACAATAGCTGTTGATGACTTTGCAAATGCTATATACTGCAGACCTAAATAGTATCATTGATGATATACAGTGCCCTCAGAAAGTACTCATACCCCTTGACATATTTTGTTGTGTTACAGCCACTTTGGGGTCACTGACCTAAATACACATAATGTCAAAATGGAGTTATGTAAAAAAACAAGAAATGAAAAGCTGATGTCTTGAGTCAATAATTATTCAACACTTCTGTTTATAACAAGCCTAAATACGTTCAGGAGTAAAAGTGTGCTTAACAAGTCACATAATAAGTTGCATGGACTCACTTTGTGTGCAGTAATAGTGTTTAACATGATTTTTGAATGACTACCTCATCTCTGTACCCCACACATACAATTATCTGTAAGGTCCCTCCATCATGCAGTGGATTTCAAACACAGATTCAACCACAAGGAGGGCACCTATTAAAAAAGCAGACAAATATTCCTTTGAGCATGGTGAAGTTATTAATTACACTTTAGATGGTATATAAATACACCCAGTCACTATAAAGATACAGGCGTCCTTCCTAACTCAGTTGCCGGAGAGGAAGGAAACTGCTCACGGATTTCATCATGATGCCAATGGTGAACAATTACAGAGTTTAATGTTTGTGATATGAGAAAACTGAGGATGGATCAACAACATTGTAGTTACTCCACAATACTAACCTAAATGACAGAGTGAAAATAAGGAAGTCTGTATAGCCTAGTAGGGATACTGAAGGTGCTGAATTCTTAAACAAAAATGAAATACAGTACCAGTCAAACGTTTGGACACACCTACTAATGCAAGGGTTTTTCTTTATTTTTACAATGTTCTACATTGTAGAATAATAGTGAAGACATCAAAACTATGAAATAACACATATGGAATCATGTAGTAACCAAAAAAGTGTTAAAAAAATCCAAATATATTTTATATTCTTCAAAGTAGCCACCCTTTGCCTTGATGACAGCTTTGTACACTCTTGGAATTCTCACAACCAGCTTCACCTGGAATACTTTTCAAACAGTCTTGAAGAAGTTCCCACATATGCTGAGCACTTGTTGGCTGCTTTTGCTTCACTCTACAGTCCAACTGATCTCAAACCATCTCAATTGGGTTGAGGTCGGGTGATTGTGGAGGCCAGGTCATCTGATGCAGCACTCCATCACTCTCCTTCTTGGTAAAATTGCCCTTACACAGCCTGGAGGTGTGTTTTAGGTCATTGTCCTGTTGAAAAACAAATGATAGTCCCAGGGTCTGTGCTGACCAACTGTGTGGAATACTCCAGCATCCCTTCAACCTTAGCCTGAGCCTAGAAAGGGTCCCTGTGCTGTGGAAAACATCCTGCCTCGTCCCAGTGCCCAAGAAGGCACACCCCACTGTCCTGAATGACTTCAGACCTGTAGCGCTAACATCCCACATCATGAAGACCCTGGAAAGGTTAGTCCTCGCTCACCTCAGACCCCTGGTGTGTACATCACTGGACCCCCTGCAGTTTGCATACCAGCACAACATCGGGGTGGATGATGCAATCATCTACCTTCTGCAGAGGGCCTACTCTCACCTGGACAACGCAGGTTGCATGGTGAGGGTTATGTTTTTTGACTTCTCCAGTGCCTTCAATACCATTCAGCCACTGCTACTGGGTGAGAAGATGAGGAGGATGAAAGTGGAAGAACCCTTAGTCTCCTGGGTCACGGACTACCTGACCGGTAGGCCACAATTTGTGCGACTACAGAGCTGTGTGTCAGAACGGGCAGTTAGCAACACAGGGGCCCCCCAGGGAACGGTCCTGTCCCCCTTCCTGTTCACCCTCTACACCTCAGACTTCAGATATAACTCTGAAACATGCCACCTACAGATGTTCTCGGATGACTCCGCAATTGTAGGGTGCATCAGGTGTGGGCAGGAGGAGGAGTACAGGAGCACAATCAGTGACTTTGTGTTGTGGTGTGAGCAGAACCACCTTCAGCTCAACATCAGCAAAACTAAGGAGATGGTGGTGGACTTCAGGAGAACCAAGGCACAACTGACTGCAGTCCCTATACAGGGGATGGATGTGGAAATGGTTGGGTCATACAAGTTCCTGGGAGTCCATATGGACAACAGGCTGGAATGGGCTGGTAACACCGGGGCCCTGTACAAAAAGGGCCAGAGCCGACTCTACTTTCTGAGGAGGCTCAGGTCCTTCAACGTGTGCAGTAAACTACTGCATACCTTCTATATCTGGAACTGTTGGGGTGCTAGGACCTAGTTTAACAATTAAGCATCCATCCGTGAGTAACTCTAGTCCGTCACCACTCATTCACTCAGGACCTATTTATTCATGCACGTCTGTATATACATACTCATGTACAGTTGTTATATCATATCACATGCAATATTGTAAGTAATTATTGGACCTAACTTACGTAGGCATTCACTCAGGAATGCACATTAGTATCCTGTCAGTTGCACCTTTTCTCATTGCTTTTAGTATATCGAATGTGCAATATGTGCAGTTGTCTGTAATTAAACCCTGCGCACTATGGACTGTATTTTAAGGGAATTACTATTATTACCCCAAATGATATCATACACACATTTAGCTATTTAAGTATCATTTACCTGTACAGTTTGTGTAACCATGCAAGTATTCACTTATCTGTAAATATAACTGTATATTTACCTGTACAGCTAATTTAACCATGCAAAATATTCACTTACCTGTTAATTTAGCCAGTCTGTCTATTAAGTAAACTATTATTCCCTCGCTCATATCATATGCATTTTTAGCTACTGAAGTATTTCTCTGCCATCGACCTGTATAGTATAGTTAACCATCCAACATCCACCAATGTATAGTGTACATACTCAGCCAACCACTCATACTATGCAATGTCATTTTATAGCTTTTTTTACACTCCAGATATCTTGTATTTCTATACTTTTTCATACTGCTGCTCTATGTATCATGTATCGTGTATCTGTCTTTTGTGTACTTTCGTTGTGGCATTTTGCAGCTGCCCTGTGTTTTGTTGTAGCTGCTTGACAAAGAAATGTCCCCCTCTGGGATCAATAAAGTACCTATCTATCTATCTATCTATCTATCTATCTATCTATCTATCTATCTATCTATCTATCTATCTATCTATCTATCTATCTATCTATCTATCTATCTATCTATCTATCTATCTATCTATCTATCTATCTATCTATCTATCTATCTATTGTGTTATTGGCTGTACGTTTGTTTTATTCTCATGTGTAACTCTGTGTTGTTTTTTGTCGCAATGCTTTGCTTTGTCTTGGCCAGGTCACAGTTGTAAATGAGAACTTGTTCTCAACTGACCTACCTGGTTAAATAAAGGTGAAATAAAAAATAAAATAAATGTTGTGGTTTCTTTGCAGCAATTCGACCATGAAGGCCTGATTCACACAGTGTCCTCTGAACAGTTGACGTTGAGAAGTGTCTTTTACTTGAACTCTGTGAAGCATTTATTTTGGCTGCAATGTTTGAGGCTGGTAACTCTAATGAACTTATTCTCTGTAGCAGAGGTAACTCTGAGTCTTCCTTTCCTGTGGCGGTCCTCATGAGAGCCAGTTTCATCGCTTGATGGTTTTTGCTTGAAATGTTCCGTATTGACTGACCTTCATGTCTTAAAGTAATGATGGACTATTGTTTCTCTTTGCTTATTTGAGCTGTTCTTGCCATAATATGGACTTGGTCTTTTACCAAATAGGAATATCTTCTGTATACCAACCCTACCTTGTTACAACACAACTGATTGGCTCCACAAAATAACTTTTAACAAGGCACACCTGTTAATTGAAATGCATTCCAGGTGACTACCTCATGAAGAGAGAATGCCAAGAGTGTGCAAAGCTGCCATCAAGCACTTTGAAGAACCTCAAATATAAAATATATTTTGGTTTGTTTAACACTTTTTTGGTTACTACATACTGTAATTCCATATGTGTTATTTCATAGATTTGATGTATTCATTATTATTCTACAATGTAGAAAATAGTAAAAAATTAAGAAAAACCCTGGAATGTTAAATTACCCGCGGGAACCTGTCTCGAAGCCTTGCCAGGCCACCAGTACTTCACCCGGAGTGTGTCAAAAACATGTATGATAGCAATCTGAACCCACTGGACACAGATGTCAGTTCAGTTTTGATTTACATTTGGTTGAGTTGTCAACTAATGCAAATTCAATGTGAAATCAACCAGAAATGTCACCGTCATTGGATTTAGGTTAAAATTCCGTTACGTTGATGACTTTTTAAAAATCCAATCAGTTTTCCATGTTGATTCAACGTCATCACATTGCATTTTTTGGTTGAAATGACGTTGATTCAACCAGTTTTTGCCCAGTGGGAATGCACACGTATGTAAATGACATGGTGTAAACTTCTGATGGACTCTGTATGGCTTGTACATGTCACCGGGGGCAATTTGACCAGGCTTTATACGTGTTTTTGGATAGCTGCATACATTGCACATTCCATGACAATACTGTCGGCTCGGCTGAGTTGGCTTGTGTTGTTGATTTATCCCATTGTGTGTGTTAGTGAAGCTCAAAGCCTGGTGTGATTGAGGGTAGTAACATAAGAACAAGCATGAGGGGTTGAGTGCATGGTGCCCTTGCAGGATGACCTGAGCCTGCAGGCGTTTGTGAGTTTCTGCTTCCTGTGGCTGAGGGCTACATGAGCGGCTCAGCATAATGGACTTAGACAGTAGCACTGCAGGGGGAGGGGTATGCAGGAAATCTTTTCTGGGTCAAATGTGAACCGAGGTCAAACTAGAGGACAAATTTGAGATTTATTTTTTATGTTACTGAGATACTGGGTGGATGTCTTGATTTGAAATGATTATCCCTCATTGCATGACATCTAAACTAACTACTTCTACTACTGAGAAAGAATCAATAATGTGTTAACATGACCCCATCTCCTGTCAGTTCAGATTCAAAGGTGCTGCTTGGATACTGTATTGTCTTTGATTGGGTAGTTTATTTAGTACAAATGCATGTTTTACAGAAGAGCAACATTCATGACAACATCTCTGACACTTTTCCCAGCATGCCATTCAAGAGTAAACATTAGTCATTTCCATACAAGTTCTATTCTAATAAAGTTAGAAAAATGTGTTGCGAAAATATTACAACAATTATCACAGATTTAAAAACACATTGTGGACCACTCCTAGAGTTATATTACAGATTTAAAAACACATTGTGGTCCACTCCGAGAGTTATATTACAGATTTAAAAACACATTGTGGACCACTCCGAGAGTTATATTACAGATTTAAAAACACATTGTGGACCACTCCGAGAGTTATATTACAGATTTAAAAACACATTGTGGACCACTCCGAGAGTTATATTACAGATTTAAAAACACATTGTGGACCACTCCGAGAGTTATATTACAGATTTAAAAACACATTGTGGACCACTCCGAGAGTTATATTACAGATTTAAAAACACATTGTGGTCCACTCCGAGAGTTATATTACAGATTTAAAAACACATTGTGGACCACTCCGAGAGTTATATTACAGATTTAAAAACACATTGTGGACCACTCCGAGAGTTATATTACAGATTTAAAAACACATTGTGGACCAGAGTCAATCAGGGCTGTGGATACATAATCGGGGAAGTTACCAGACAGCACAACTGAACAGCAGAAAGGTCTGGCGATTTTCTCAGCCCGTAAAACACTTACTGTGCCCACCTGAGCCATCCGGCCACTTACCCCTTTCCTGCGTCCTGCTGGCACAGAGGGGCATGCCCTCCTGACATGACCCCTCTCCCCGCAGTACAGACAAAGTCCCTGACGACTCCGTCGCTCTCTCTCCTCTGCGGAGAGTCTCGTGATCCCCACCTCCATCGGCTCATGTTCCGGCTCGGATCGAGGAAGGGGAGAATGCGCACGGCGCGCCAGTTGGTCACGGTCTCGGAGCTGACCGTCGATGGCAATGGCCCGGGCGATGTAGGCGTCCAGGGGCATAGGTTGACTCACACAGGCCAGCTCCATTTGGACCTCCACCCGCAGCCCCCTACGGAAGGCGGTCCTAAGAGCCGGCTCGTTCCACCCACTGGACACCGCCAGCGTCCGGAATGACAGGGCATACTCCGAGGCCGTGCCCTTCCCCTGGGCAAGGCGCATAATCCACTCGCCCGCATCTCTCCCCTCCGCTGGATGGTCAAATACGGCTCGGAACTGAGCGACGAATTTAGGAACCGACCGTAACTCTTCGGATCCGCTCTCCCACAGTGACGTTGCCCACTCGAGTGCACGCCCCGTGAGGAGAGTGATCATCGTGTGGACCTTCTCCGAATCGGGCACTGGCTGATCGCCCAAATACAGCTCGCACTGAAGAAGGAACCCACGACAACCCTCCGGATTGCCATCATATTTGTCTGGGGTGGCTCTCCGGAGTTCTCCTCTCGGGACGTGCCGAGACTCCACACGATCGGGTGCTGGGGGCGCAGTAGCTCCCTGTGAAGCCACCGGGTGTTCCCCGCTCGATCGTGCCGCCATGAGAGACATCATATCCCCGAGAGCCTTAACCAACCCGGCGACCTGTGTCTCCATGGCCTGGAGCCTCTCCTCCAGCTCTGGAGACCTACCGGGTGTCCCAGCTCCCCCCACGTGCCCGTCCATGGAGACCTAGGGATATGAGTGAGAAAAGAAAAGAGTTAACGGTGAAGATGACAAAAAAAAACAGGTAAGTGAAAAAAAATAAAAGGTGCCTCTGGTTGGGCGGGTTATTCTGTGATATTGCGAGGGGTGAAAGTGAGTGATGAGGCTAAGAACGAGCGAGAGAGAGGAAATTAGCGTATATAGGAATTTAATATAAAGAAAAGACAGCAATACACATAGAAAGACTAATAACCCGCAAGGGTTGAACAGAAAACATGGAGTTAAATAGTGACCCTGATGACCGATGAGGAACAGGTGTGGGTCATCAGGGTGTTGCTACCATCTTCCCCCGACCGCCGGTTAGAACGCCGGCGAGGATGATCGCTGGAGAGGAGGAAGGACCGGTGCTCTGCGCGGGGCATACGTTACAAAAACACATTGTGGACCACTCCGAGAGTTATATTACAGATTTAAAAACACATTGTGGACCACTCCGAGAGTTATATTACAGATTTAAAAACACATTGTGGACCACTCCGAGAGTTATATCACAGATTTAAAAACACATTGTGGACCACTCCGAGAGTTATATTACAGATTTAAAAACACATTCTGGACCACTCCGAGAGTTATATTACAGATTTAAAAACACATTGTGGACCACTCCGAGAGTTATATCACAGATTTAAAAACACATTGTGGACCACTCCGAGAGTTATATTACAGATTTAAAAACACATTCTGGACCACTCCGAGAGTTATATTACAGATTTAAAAACACATTGTGGACCACTCCGAGAGTTATATTACAGATTTAAAAACACATTGTGGACCACTCCGAGAGTTATATTACAGATTTAAAAACACATTGTGGACCACTCCGAGAGTTATATCACAGATTTAAAAACACATTGTGGACCACTCCGAGAGTTATATTACAGATTTAAAAACACATTGTGGACCACTCCGAGAGTTATATTACAGATTTAAAAACACATTGTGGACCACTCCGAGAGTTATATTACAGATTTAAAAACACATACTGCTCCACCGGTGCCCATTCCGGGTCCAGCCGTCTGCTCCGCTTCTGAGCCAGAGCAGTCCGCTCCACCGGTGTCCAGTCCGGGTCCAGCCGTCCGCTCCGCTCCAGTGCCAGAGCAGTCCGCTCCACCGGTGCCCAGTCCTGATCCGGTGGTCTGCTTCACTCCATGGCCGGAGCCGTTTACCCCACCGGTGCCCAGTCCGGGCCCGGTTGTTTTCCCCACTCCATGGCCGGAGTCGTTTACCCCACCGGTGCCCAGTCCGGGCCCGGTTGTTTTCCCCACTCCATGGCCGGAGCCGTTTGCCCCACCGTTGCCCAGTCCGGGCCTGGATGTTTTCCCCGCTCCATGGCCAAAGCCGTTTACCCCACCAGTACCCAGTCCGGGCCCGGTTAATGGTCCCGCTCCATGGCCGGAGCCGTTTGCCCCACCGTTGCCCAGTCCGGGTCCGGTTAATTGCCCAGCTCCATGGCCGGAGCCGTTTACTCCACCAGTACCCAGTCCGGGCCCGGTCATAAGGAGGGGGCACGGGAGAAAACTGTCCACTTTGCCAGAGCCAGAGCCGCCCCCGACGGACTAGTCTTCCCTCCCTATTAACCCCCCCCCCCCTTGTATTTGTGTTTTTTTTGTTTGGCGTCCGGGAGTCCGCGCCTTGGGGGGGGGGGGGGGGGGGTACTGTCAGGCTCTGGCCATTGAGAAGCCCATTTGCTTCTCTATGTAGTTATGGTCAGAGTCTGACAGTTCTATTCTTTCTGTTTCTGGTGGTGGTTTGTGTGGGATCCCTAATTAGAGGCAGCTGTAGCGCATCGTATCTAATTAGGGATCCTACATAGGTTGGTATGTTTCACACTGGGTTTGTGGGTCGTTATCGTTATATGTATATGTCAGTGTATATATTTCGCAAGTCACGGAGAAGTAAGTGTGCTTATTTTACATTTGAGTGTCGCGTTTCAGTGTTGAGTGTTACGTTTGTCAATCGTGTTTTTTTTGTTGTTGTGGTAGTTCGTCTTTTGTGTTTTATACTACATAGTAAACTTCATCTTACATAGTATAATAAAATGTGGAACTACTATCCCTGCGCTGCGTCTTGGTCCCTCTATGCACCCTCTCGTGACAGTTGGGGACTGCTGGAGACAAAGGGTGCGTCCCAAATGGCACCCTATTCCTATATAGTGCACTACTTTTGACCAGGTAGTGCATTATGTAGGGGGCAGGGTGCCATTTGGGACGCATCCACAGTGATTGGTTTCCACCACTAGGCAGGCGTAGACTTTGGCAGCAAAACAGCAATTAAGGGAAAATAGCCATGTCAAATTCAATGACTATATTTCTAGTCGTCTTGATAATTCTTTCATGTCTTATAAAACCCACAATCCCAACTGCTCAGCAAAGCAGCTGTTGTTTCAGCGAGAGAAGTATTTGGAGAATTAAAATAGAGACTAAGACTGTCATTCATTTACCAACAATAAATAACACTTCAATATCTGTCCTCTATAGCGTTACTCTAGCTAGCCTCAGCAGTGGGCCAACACTTTAAAACCACCTGGGAACTTTGTCTACATCTGAAATGGTCTCGTATTCCCTCATGTAATGCACTACCTTTGACCAGAGTGACACCCTCCCTAGGCCCTCTGTTGCTCAGCTCTTCTTTAAAGGTACCTTCCCTTGTTAAAGAGGACACTTGCCCGCAGTTGTGTGTGTTCAGTAATCATTGTGAACAGCTGGCCTTTAGCTGGGGCCTTGAATGCACCGTGCCCTAGGGTACAAGCAGCAGTACTATGATCATTACTCAACCCCAGTACAGCCTTAGCCACATAGCAGATTCATATATGGTGATAGTGTGTGTGTCTGTGTGTGGCATCAGCATGTGTGAGTGCGTGTGTGCATTATGTGTGTGACAGTGTATGTGTTTATTGTCCCTGCTCAAAGCCTGAAGTATGTGCTCAGAACATAGGATATTATTGTCTGGCTGCAGGCTTTCATGTTGTTATTCAATGTTAAAACTTCCATTATTATTTCATAACAGTATATGATCAAATTATGTTAATATGTATGCTACTTCTGTACTGCACATGCCTGCTATTCCAAGTCTAAAGATGCAGTTGTGCAGTTTGACCACAAGATGGAGGAATGGTCCAAAGAAAAATAAGCTGCAAATGGAGGAAACAGTATGTGTGAGGGAATGTAGCAGAATCAGTGGTAGTGATAAACATGCCATGGCTTTCAACTACCATCATCTGTTAGTATGTCAATTATTGTGCTAATTATCTGTAAGAACTTGAAGTAATCTGTAACAAAAGTAATGGAACATACAATAATGTGTTAATAGTGATGCTTTGACCTTTAACACTGCAGCAATTACACAAAAACACAAAGGTTGTTTCCCAAATTGCACAATATTCCCAATACTTTTGACTAGAGTAGTGCACTATATAGGGAATATGGTGCCATTTAGGACACAGTTCCTGCTCTTTTCTGAGGAAATGATAAAGATAAGGACTGCATGCTGAAGAATGGAGACATTGTTATCATCTGGAGCTGCTGTAATGGACTGGCAGATGGGACATATGAACTAATCAGGAACATATGGCAAAATCCTGCATGAATGAAAAGAACATTCAGAATGAAAAGAACTCAGAGGTATATGAAGATGTAGTATATAGCCTATATATAATATGTAGTATACAGACTATATATAATATGTAGTATATAGACTATACTTATGAAATTTCCCCCCCGGGGGATCAATAAAGTATCTATCTATCTATCTATCTATCTATCTATCTATCTATCTATCTATCTATCTATCTATCTATATAAGATGTAGTATATAGACTATATATAATATGTAGTATATAGAATATATATAAGATGTAGTATATAGCCTATATATAATATGTAGTATACAGACTATATATAATATGTAGTATATAGACTATATATAATATGTAGTATACAGACTATATATAATATGTAGTATATAGACTATATATAATACGTAGTATATAGAATATATATCATATGTAGTATACAGCCTATATATAATATGTAGTATACAGCCTATATATAATATGTAGTATACAGACTATATATAATATGTAGTATACAGCCTATATATAATATGTAGTATATAGACTATATATAATATGTAGTATATAGACTATATATAATACGTAGTATATAGAATATATATAATATGTAGTATACAGCCTATATATAATATGTAGTATACAGACTATATATAATATGTAGTATATAGACTATATATAATACGTAGTATATAGAATATATATAATATGTAGTATACAGCCTATATATAATATGTAGTATACAGACTATATATAATATGTAGTATACAGACTATATATAATACGTAGTATATAGAATATATATAATATGTAGTATACAGCCTAGTATATAGACTATATATAATATGTAGTATACAGCCTATATATAATATGTAGTATATACCCTATATATAAGATGTAGTATATAGCCTATATATAATATGTAGTATACAGACTATATATAATATGTAGTATATAGACTATATATAATACGTAGTATATAGAATATATATAACATGCCTATATAGACTATATATTAGATGTATTATAAAGACTATATATAAGATGTATTATAAAGACTATATATAATATGTAGTATATAGACTATATATAATATGTAGTATACAGCCTATATATAATATGTAGTATACAGCCTATATATAATATGTAGTACATAGCCTCTATATAATATGTAGTATACAGCCTATATATAATATGTAGTATACAGCCTATATATAATATGTAGTATACAGCCTATATATAATATGTAGTATACAGCCTATATATAATATGTAGTACATAGCCTCTATATAATATGTAGTATATAGACTATATATAATATGTAGTACATAGCCTCTATATAATATGTAGTATATAGACTATATATAATATGTAGTATATAGCCTCTATATAGAAACAAGGTAGAGAAGACAGGTAGAGATACAGTAGAATGGAGTTAGAGGTTGTAGATGTCATACAGGACACACACAAACACTGGGAGGGAAGGAGTGCCTGTGGTTCAGAGTTCATTGTAGCGTGACCAGGTGATCTGAACTGGCAGGAGCCAGAGCAGTCCGCTCCACCGGTGTCCAGTCCGGGTCCAGCCGTCCGCTCCACTCCAGTGCCAGAGCAGTCCGCTCCACCGGTGCCCAGTCCTGATCCGGTGGTCTGCTTCACTCCATGGCCGGAGCCGTTTACGGTTACGGCAGGTAGCCTAGCGGTTAAGAGCATTGTCCCGGTAACGAAACGTTGTTGACTTGCGTCCCCCAGCTAACTGGGTGAAAAATCGGTCAATGTGCCCATGAGCAAGGCCTGGATAAGAGTGTTTGCTAAATTACTAAAATGTAAAAAGAAGAATTATAATGTGTAGGGGAAATGCATCATTCGGTCAGTAGATGGTGGTCTTTACATAGAAAGCTTTGGTTGGGTTTTCTCAGTCCAGTGCACTGCTATAATCAACCTGAACACACACAATCAGGTGAAGTGAGTAAACACACACTCAGCAGAGCACAAGCAGACTGGCTCCGTCTCAAAGGGCCCTAGATAGTGCACTATATAGTGCTATGGGCCCGGGTCAAAATTAGTGCACTACATAGGGTCCCATTTGGAATAAGTAAAAATGTCACTGATGTTATCAAAGTGTCTTTGTTTTCCAGTCCATTTTCCAGCCCGTGCTGATAGTGTGGAAGGTAATGTAAGAGACGTTGGTAGAATGATAGTGTGGAAGGCTCTAGGAGGTAATGTACGAGATGTTGGTGGAATGATAGTGTGGAAGGCTCTAGGAGGTAATGTAAGAGACGTTGGTGGAATGATAGTGTGGAAGGCTCTAGGAGGTAATGTAAGTGACGTTGGTGGAATGATAGTGTGGAAGGCTCTAGGAGGTAATGTAAGAGACGTTGGTGGAATGATAGTGTGGAAGGCTCTAGGAGGTAATGTAAGAGACGTTGGTGGAATGATAGTGTGGAAGGCTCTAGGAGGTAATGTAAGTGACGTTGGTGGAATGATAGTTTGGAAGGCTCTAGGAGGTAATGTAAGAGACGTTGGTGGAATGATAGTGTGGAAGGCTCTAGGAGGTAATGTAAGAGACGTTGGTGGAATGATAGTGTGGAAGGCTCTAGGAGGTAATGTAAGTGACGTTGGTGGAATGATAGTGTGGAAGGCTCTAGGAGGTAATGTAAGAGACGTTGGTGGAATGATAGTGTGGAAGGCTCTAGGAGGTAATGTAAGAGACGTTGGTGGAATGATAGTGTGGAAGGCTCTAGGAGGTAATGTAAGTGACGTTGGTGGAATGATAGTGTGGAAGGCTCTAGGAGGTAATGTAAGAGACGTTGGTGGAATGATAGTGAGGAAGGCTCTAGGAGGTAATGTAAGTGACGCTGGTGGAATGATAGTGTGGAAGGCTCTAGGAGGTAATGTAAGAGACGTTGGTGGAATGATAGTGTGGAAGGCTCTGGGAGGTAATGTAAGAGACGTTGGTGGAATGATAGTGTGGAAGGCTCTAGGAGGTAATGTAAGAGACGTTGGTGGAATGATAGTGTGGAAGGCTCTGGGAGGTAATGTAAGAGACGTTGGTGGAATGATAGTGTGGAAGGCTCTAGGAGGTAATGTAAGTGACGTTGGTGGAACGATAGTGTGGAAGGCTCTAGGAGGTAATGTAAGAGATGTTGGTGGAATGATAGTGTGGAAGGCTCTAGGAGGTAATGTAAGTGACGTTGGTGGAATGATAGTGTGGAAGGCTCTAGGAGGTAATGTAAGAGACGTTGGTGGAATGATAGTGTGGAAGGCTCTAGGAGGTAATGTAAGTGACGTTGGTGGAATGATAGTGTGGAAGGCTCTAGGAGGTAATGTAAGAGACATTGGTGGAATGATAGTGTGGAAGGCTCTAGGAGGTAATGTAAGAGACGTTGGTGGAATGATAGTGTGGAAGGCTCTAGGAGGTAATGTAAGAGACGTTGGTGGAATGATAGTGTGGAAGGCTCTAGGAGGTAATGTAAGTGACGTTGGTGGAATGATAGTGTGGAAGGCTCTAGGAGGTAATGTAAGTGACGTTGGTGGAATGATAGTGTGGAAGGCTCTAGGAGGTAATGTAAGAGACGTTGGTGGAATGATAGTGTGGAAGGCTCTAGGAGGTAATGTAAGAGACGTTGGTGGAATGATAGTGTGGAAGGCTCTAGGAGGTAATGTAAGAGATGTTGGTGGAATGTGTGAACATGGAACAAAGTTGTGGTGTGTCAATAACAAGACAAAGCAGATGTCACAAATTCACTGCAGACTGCAGCAACACACTGCCTTAGGCCTGGCACACTGTCGCTATCTCTCTCTCTCTCTCTCTGCTGCTGTGATTTCACCTGCTACTGTGATTTCACCTGCTGCTGTGAGTCATCTGTGTTTTGGTCAGGCATGGGTACGGCACGGTCAGCCATCCTGGCAGGCTGACAGCTGAGCTGCTTATGGGCTTTAAATGCCAGGCTGCCGCCCGTGATAAGTTATCCTGCGTAGCTGGCGTACTCTCCAACTCACTCTGACTTGACTTGCTGTGTTAATCTGAACAGGTTTCAAATCGGTTCTTTGATTGAGGTGCCTGATCTCAAGCAGCTCTGGCTCGGGTTTATCGACTGCTGCTACTATGGCCAGATACAGTGTGATACTGTGTTCTCTCTCTCTCTCTCTCTCTCTCTCTCTCTCTCTCTCTCTCTCTCTCTCTCTCTCTCTCTCTCTCTCTCTCTCTCTCTCACTGCACAGTTAGATGTGTAGTTACTGTCTACACAGCTCTGGGTGGTGAAACAGTAAAGGAGTGGTGAAACAGTATAAGAGTGGTGAATTAGTATAGGAGTGGTGAAACAGTATAGGAGTGGTGAAACAGTATAGGAGTGGTGAATTAGTATAGGAGTGGTGAAACAGTATAGGATTGGTGAAACAGTATAGGAGTGGTGAAACAGTATAGGAGTGGTGAATTAGTATAGGAGTGGTGAATTAGTATAGGAGTGGTGAAACAGTATAGGAGTGGTGAATTAGTATAGGAGTGGTGAAACAGTATAGGAGTGGTGAATTAGTATAGGAGTGGTGAAACAGTATAGGAGTGGTGAAACAGTATAGGAGTGGTGAATTAGTATAGGAGTGGTGAAACAGTATAGGAGTGGTGAAACAGTATAGGAGTGGTGAATTAGTATAGGAGTGGTGAATTAGTATAGGAGTGGTGAAACAGTATAGGAGTGGTGAAACAGTATAGGAGTGGTGAATTAGTATAGGAGTGGTGAATTAGTATAGGAGTGGTGAAACAGTATAGGAGTGGTGAAACAGTATAGGAGTGGTGAAACAGTATAGGAGTGGTGAAACAGTATAGGAGTGGTGAATTAGTATAGGAGTGGTGAATTAGTATAGGAGTGATGAAACAGTATAGGAGTGGTGAATTAGTATAGGAGTGGTGAAACAGTATAGGAGTGGTGAATTAGTATAGGAGTGGTGAAACAGTATAGGAGTGGTGAAACAGTATAGGAGTGGTGAAACAGTATAGGAGTGGTGAAACAGTATAGGAGTGGTGAATTAGTATAGGAGTGGTGAATTAGTATAGGAGTGGTGAAACAGTATAGGAGTGGTGAAACAGTATAGGAGTGGTGAATTAGTATAGGAGTGGTGAATTAGTATAGGAGTGGTGAAACAGTATAGGAGTGGTGAAACAGTATAGGAGTGGTGAAACAGTATAGGAGTGGTGAAACAGTATAGGAGTGGTGAAACAGTATAGGAGTGGTGAAACAGTATAGGAGTGGTGAATTAGTATAGGAGTGGTGAATTAGTATAGGAGTGGTGAAACAGTATAGGAGTGGTGAAACAAAGAGCAGTGAGACAGAATAAATCATTATTCTCTCATTTCTGGATTTAACGTTGCCCTAGTTTGCACACAGTATGGAGACATAAGGAGCTTTTTCACTGACTCTGCCTCTTTGTCCCCCTTGGCTGGAGTTCAAGTGTTAGTTTAGTGTTAAATTGACCAGTGGGGGTCAGCTGCATTGACCCAGCGTACTGAGCGCTAACCCTTTCCTCACAGTACTGTATGTTACGCCGTGGGTGTGCCCCAAACAGCACCCTAGGCTCTGATCAAAAGTAGTGCACTATAGGAAAAGGACTAAGATGGAAAGAGAGGCTGTTTGTTCTACTGGATCACTTTATCTAGACTGAGGATATAGACAGAAGAGGAAGTTCATGCCCTGAGTAGATAGATCCTGTAGTACATATAGTACACAGAGTTCAGGACATACATTGATCAATATGAGTATTATATCAGTATTATAGACCGCAATCAATCCTATAGACACAAAGAACTGTGTTTTCCACTAAAATACCTTTGCATGTATGCAATCAATAGTAAACACACAAACGAATGACCTCCCATGACTGAACAACACATTAGGATGCAGTCTTAAAGGCCTTAAAGATCTGACTATACGAGAGACCAGAGAGAGACACCTGACGTTAGCCAGGACTGATACGGATCAAGCCACAAAGCAATAGAGACTTATCAGTTTCCTTATCTGTTCTCAAGTTCCTGTCTGAACTGATGGATGTGTCACGAGTCTGCACAGGGAAAGAGCCATTGGGCTAAATTCTATCAGACCCATGCTAGCCGACACCCACATAGCGGTTGTTTTGGTAGTGTCGGAGGTGGAACTGAGTTAGAGCTGTCAAGTCCACAAGCGGCTCCTGGCATTATACCTAAAGCGGACATTGTCATTGGCTGTACGGAGTCACATTAAGAGAAATCCCATTCGACCCTTGTTTACAAGTGTGAACACTGGAATGTGAGATGTGATCTACACCTCCATTAGGCTGCTAGAAATCTTCATTGTATTGTTAAATGATTTATCAATATTTCTATATAGCCTACACTGTCCGAACTTCTAATGCAAGTGGGATGGGTGTGGCTTCGTGACAATGATCGCAAAAACATCTGCTCACCGATTTGACAGCGCAGTTCCACCTCCGACAACGCCAAAACATCCGCTATGCAGCGGTTTGCTATCGTTGGTTAACGCTTGATCTGATTGAATCTAGGCAAGGGATCGGCAACTGTCCGCCAGTTCCACCTTTAGTTGGCTCGCGATTCATATTTTTTGGTGGAACCTAGTCAGGGTCTCAACTCTCTGTAGAAAACACAAGGTCAGGGGCGTCATGCACACCACAAATCTGAGGGGGTCACAAAGTGTTGTTGTAGGGAGGGGGTCGGAGAATTTTGCCATAATCATTATACCTAATTGTATGACATAAATGTATATTTTTCTGCATAGGTTATCTAAACTTTACCTGTCATTTTACAGTTTTTCTCGATTGCTAAGACACATTTCTTGAAACCTTCACCCATTTTCTCAAAACTTTAAACACAAAACCAAATCTTAAAACTACATTCACAAAACCCCTGACTCTTCTGGCAAAATCAAACAATCGCCTCAAAACCATTTAATCTGTGCTCAAAATCAAACAATGCTTTCAGATCAAACACACAGCCAGTCAATATTGTAACGACATTTGTTACATTTGTGTGTGTGTTATAGTTGTTCTTCCATTCTGTGGGTGATCTCGCGGGGGTTTAAGGGGATAAATAGAGGCTCGTGTCTTTTCAGTGTTCTCTTTTTGTTCTTGTCGTGCACCTGAGCGCAGAGCTGTGAATCCTTTGTACCGTAACCATCCATGTTTAGTGGTGTGGGCTGTGGCCATACTTTAGGTGATCAAACCTGTGTTCGCCCTAACGTCTTATTTGTCCCAGCTCGGGACATTACATTGGTGTCAGAAGTGTTTCGGACTATGTGCGGGTCGGCGTTAGGCTAGTTAGCTAAAGTTTAGGCTAGGGATTAGCTTTAGCGTGGCTCACATTTGCAGTTGTGATGTACGGAGCGAGGCAGAGGATTAAGGGCGAGTCAGACACGTCCCTGGTGGGCTCAGGAGCGTGCGGTCGGGATGAGCAGTTGGCGACGGCGGTGGAGAACCTGGAGGGATGCATGGCTGAGGTTAAGCTATCGGTCAGCAGGATGGCAGAACTGGCGGGTTTTCCTTCGCGCCACTCGGCTGGGTCGGAGGTCAAGGCGACGGGGGGGTCGACGTCATCATTTGCGGACGTAGTGGGGCCTGCTGATGTAAACAAAGATGGCGGCGCCCTGTTACCATTAGCCACGGTAGCAGCTAAGCCTCCGAAGTTCAATGGACAAGGCAAGTGGGAAGTGTTTATCACTCAATTCGAGTTGTTAGCTAGTGCCGGGAGGTGGTCTGACGCGACGAAGGCGTTGCAGCTGGCCTTGTGCCTAACGGAGGAGGCTTCGGAATGCCTGCTAACGCTGGCTCCAAGCGAAAGGGGCGACTACGGTGTGCTAGTGGGGGCATTGGAGTGCCGTTTCGGCAGCGACGCACAGCCCAATATGCTGCGGATTGAGCTGGGGAATAGGAAGAGACTTCCGGGGGAATCATTGGAGTCAGGGGTGGAGGGGACAGGACAAGGGAGTGAAGGGGAGAACAATGGAACTGGAGCGAGACAGCTAGTCTGCTTGGCCTGCTGGCGACCCAGCCCTAGAAGGAACCTCAGCGCCACACAGGAAAAGGCTCCCCCCACAGACAGACAGACAGACAGACAGACAGACAGACAGACAGACAGACAGACAGACAGACAGACAGACAGACAGACAGACAGACAGACAGACAGACAGACAGACAGACAGACAGACAGACAGAACATGACTCCAGCTCCAGGGACTTAATACACACAACAGAAAGAACAGTCCTGTCAGAGGAGAGAAAAGGTTACAAAAGGTTAGAAGAACTGCTCTCTCCAGAGAGAATGAAGAGATCCATCACTAAAGCCCTGTTCAACATTGATGTAGTGCTGAGGTTTACAAGATTACTGCTCACATCAGCACCCAATATCTGTGGGTTGAGAAAATAGTTATTCAACCATTGTGTTAGCTTTAAGGCCTAGCTCAATGGCACAGCCTCACCTGAATGGGACAAGCTCAGTGCTTGATTTGGGCAGGAGCTTACCGTAGCTGAGTACTGGCACCTCAAATATCTACTGCTTGTTCCTCTTGTAGAATCTTAGCTGAAATGTATTGTGGAGCAGCTGCACCTAAATGTAAATGGTACCGGCACCCAAAAGGAATAGCGGAACCTATTTCAGTCCAAGTCAAGCACTTGACAAGCTGACCTGAATGGGACAACCTGGTTATGAAAATAAAAGTCAAATAAATAAAAGACATGCAATTCAACACAGGACAATATTTATTTTCATCAAGAGTCTTCTCATCTAGAGTTGGAAAAGGAATTGAAACAAGTCTGCATACAACTGCAGTTTTTGACCTCTTGGGTAACTTGAGGGAACCATCCCACTGCTTTTTCCTCTGTCTAAGAACTACAGTGCATCAGAAAGTATTCAGACCCTTGGACTTTCTTCACCTTTTGTTACATTACAGCCGTGGATTAAATCGTTTTATTTCACCCCTCATCAATCTACACACAATACTGACAAAGCAAAAACAGATTTTTAGACATTTTTGCAAATTTATAAAAATAACTCAGTACTTTGTTGAAGCACCTTTGGCAGCGATTACAGCCTCGAGTCTTCTTGGGTATGACACTACAAGCCTGGCACACCTGTATTTGTGTCATGGTTCCACCTGTCACCAGAGGGCGCCAGAGACCGTCCTAGAGACATTAACGACACTCAGTTGTGTCCTATTTACTCATTATGATTTCCTTGTTAAAAGGGAAGAAGCTTGGCTGCCGTGTGTGTTTGTCTCCTGAGTTTTCTAGACTTAGTGTTTGTTGTTTCCCTCAGTGTTACTGTGATCCTTCGGTTACCGTTTCTCAGTAAAGTATTATGTTGATCCTGAACCACTGATTCCTGGTCTGGTCTCTTCTCTGCTCCTGGTCCAACTTCACCACGTCACAATTTGGGTAGCTTCTCCCATTCTTCTGTGCAGATCCTCTCAAACTCTGTGAGGTTGGATGGGGAGCGTCGCTGCACAGCTATTTTCAGGTCTCTCCAGAGATGTTAGATTGGGTTCAAGTCCGGGCTCTGGCTGGGCCACTCTAGGACATTCAGAGACCTGTCCCGAAGCCACTCCTGTGTTGTCTTGGCTGTGTGCTTAGAGTCATTGTCCTGTTGGAAGGTGAACCTTCACCCCAGTCTGAGGTCCTGAGCGCTCTGGAGCAGGTTTTCATCAAGGATCTCTCTGTACTTTGCTCCGTTCATCTTTCCCTCGATACTCGATCCTGACTAATCTCTGAGTCCTTGCCACTGGAAAACATCCCCACAGCATGATGCTACCACCACCATGCTTCACCATAGGAATGGCATTCAGGCCAAAGAGTTCAATCTTGTTTTCATCAGACCAGAGAATCTTGTTTCTCATGGTCTGAGAGTCCTTTAGTTACCTTTTGGCAAACTCCAAGCGGGCTGTCATGTGCCTTTTACTGAGGAGAGGCTTCCGTCTGGCCACTCTACCATAAAGGCCAGAAGAACTCTGGAGCTCTGTTAGAGTGACCATCGGGTTGCTCAGTTTGGCCGGGCGACCAGCTCTAGAAAGAGTAATGGTGGTTCCAAACATATTTCATTTAAGAATGATGGAAGCCACTGTGTTCTTGCTGCAGAAATGTTTTGGTACCCTTACCCAGATCTGTTCCTCGACACAATCCTGTCTCGGAGCGCTACGGACAATTCCTTTGACCTCATGGCTTGTTTTTTGCTCTGACATGCACTGTCAACTGTGGGACATTATATAGACAGGTGTGTTCCTTTCCAAATCAATGTCAAAATCAATTGAATTTACCACAGGTGGACAACAATGAAGTTGTAGAAAGATCTCAAAGATGATCAATGGAAACAGGAAGCACCTGAGCACAATTTCCAGTCTCATAGCAAAGGGTCTGAATACTTATTTAAATAAGGTATTTCTGTTTTTTATTTATAATACATTTGCAAAAATGTCTAAAAACCTGTTTTCACTTTGTCCTTATGTGGTATTGTGTGTAGATTGATGAGGAAAACATTTTAATCAATTTTAGAATAAGGTTGTAACGTAACATAATGTATAAGAAGTCATGGGGTCTGAATACTTTCTGAATGACCTGTACGTGTCCCCACTGATGGATAATGGACTTGTCAAATCAACACCCATAATACATCCACGTCAACAGGAAGAGACAGAAGAGCGATGCACAGCTGAAACCTACCAAATGTTTTGTTTGGGAAGTGAAAGAAGCATCTGTGTGTCTCCATGGTTACCCTCTAGGCTCATGACGGGCCAGCAAGGGTCAGCACAAAACACAACTGACTGATGCAACACCCACCCACCCACACACACACACAGCCTCAATCTACGGCCCAGCAGCACCAAACACACACAATACACTGATTCATCCAAAAACAACAGAGGCCCTCAGACTAAAGTCAGTTGTGTGTCGCTGTCTACGACGTAATGCCAGTGATTAACAACCATAAGAATTTGCCAAATGCTAGGAATCTGCTCTCAGAGATTCTGCGTGATTCTATTGTGTTCCCTTTATGAGGTGATCAGTACTGCTGATGCGATTGGCTGGCTGGCCCCCTTTGGGGAAAAGGAATGAGTCAGACTGTAAGACATGTAAAGGAAAAGTCTTGGTCAGTGTCTGTTCGTTTTCATCTTTACCCCTAGCACATTTCCTGTATGGAGCCCACTTTTTTCTCCCCTTCGACCTTTGGGAGGTCTCTCTCTCTCTCTCTCTCTCTCTCTCTCTCTCTCTCTCTCTCTCAGCCAGCTGCTTTTGACACAGGATATTGAATGAGAAAGAAGAAAGGTTGCCCATAGCAACTGCAGTAAAAAGGGCTCATTGAGAGTTTTCATTGTGTTCTATAACCCTCCTTTACAGAAGACACCAGTAAAGATGTAACTGAACACTTGAAACCAAATACGTTTTTCAGAAAATGGGATGCATGGTTCACAGAGTTACCAGAACAAATACCAGAACAAACCAGCTTTTTCCCTCCTTTATCAAGAGAGAATATATGAGTCATGAGGGTAACTTGCGGTTGTTATAGACAGGATCTTCCCAGCTAATGCTGACTAATACTAACAGCCAGCTCACTCTTAGTTCCTCTTGATTAAAACTGGTTTAAACTGGAATCAGAGGATGGTTCTTCTGCCTCTACTTCCCTCTCACTCTCTCACTTCCTGTCACCATGGCAATGGCCCCAACACAGAGGCTAGAAGGTCATCTGCCACAGTGTCTGTTGACATCAAAGCGTTGCAGCACTGAGCTGTATGAAAGGCAGGAAGACATCCGCCAAGACAGCCGCCAAGACAGCCGCCAAGACAGCCGCCAAGACAGCCGCCAAGACAGCCGCCAAGACAGCCGCCAAGACAATTGGTTTAAATATGAAGCTTTCCTTTTCTAAACAATTAGATCGCCTTAAAAGGAATAGAGGGAAATAAATGATGTCCTCTGCAAGATACACAGAGCAATCTAACCCTAACCCAATCTAACCCTAACGATAATGTCCGACCCTTTTCTTCAAACCGAGATGGACAGTTATTTTTTTGTGTTTGATTTCCACAGGTTTAAAAAGGAGCTCGCTCAGACACAAAGACAGTCATCTAGTCAGGGCTCTATTTCATCCGTAGCGTTGAAGATCTGATTTATAGTGCATTTGGCATTTAAAGTCAATGTTCCCGCGGTGACGGAGACTGCATTCACAGTAAATATATGTTGGCTCAGTAGGAAATTACCTTTACATTTTAACGCAGATCTTCCACGATACTTTAGCGATACGGATTGAATCCAGACGCTAGTGTAGTGACAGTGAAAGTGTGTGTATTAGCGTGTGGGTGAGAAAAGAGAGAGAGAGAGAGAGAGCGAGAGAGAGAGAGAGAAAGAGAGAGAGTGTGTCTGTGGTGTGTTTAACGACGACCTAGCATCAGCGTGCCTGTAGGGTCTGGCACAGGTGGTTATTCACCTGAGAAATCCCCACCCTCAGGCTAGAGGCAGGGTTTCCTGTTTCAAGCCGTGGCACATGCAGAGGCCAGGTACAGTCAGATGTCAGATGAATCATCAGAACTGGTTTGAACCGGCAGAGAGACTATCAAAGCAATGAGATTAGCAGACACTCTGATCCACATGACACCAGCTAATCCAACCCATAGCAAAACCCTGATAAAAATTACAGAACCGATGAAGCCCCCAAAAGGGTGTGAAAATATTAGACATTTTAATAGGTGGAATTGTCACTGTACTGTCTGGTAAAGGCAGTGTATTGTAGAACCTCTAACACAGCAGGCTTCCTTAAACCTGTAAGAGCAGGATGATGACATACACATAAGACAAACCTCCCCAGCAGAACTGGTTTCCACCGGTCTGGAGTAAGCCACATGAGGGGGAAACCTGATGAAGGTTAACCACATCAAGCCATGTTTAACTCCCCCATCAGGAAATATACAGTACTGTCATCAGGAAATATACAGTACTGTCATCAGGTAATATACAGTACTGCTATAAGGTAATATACAGTACTGCCATCAGGTAATATACAGTACTGCCATCAGGTAATATACAGTACTGCCATCAGGTAATATAGAGTACTGCCATCAGGTAATATAGAGTACTGCCATCAGGTAATATAGAGTACTGCCATCAGGTAATATAGAGTACTGCCATCAGGACGCAGACTTGGGTCTTACATATATACATCTTATAAGCATTTCTATCTGTCTTGTGTGAATGTTGCTGTTTATATGTTTACTATATATATGTATCTTGTCTTATCCAACTTCCTTCTCAGAAAACCAAATGAATGATATTATATAAGGGTGTAACTTAATGGAACTATTTTAGACTAAATAATGGCAGTGTATTTTATAAAACTAAAGTGAATGCAGTCCTATCAGAGATGATTCACACAAAGTAATGTGATGTGGAGTCATTTAAAATGAAAGCAAAGATAATTGATTTTATATTTCAATAGCAATTTATTAAAGAAATTGCAAAAGGACATTTCATAAATGCATGTCATCATGGTCCTGTAACATTGTTGTTAAAAATACACGAGTGGCCACTAATAAACAGTGTTTATAGCAGGTGTCACAAAGTTAAAATAATACAGAGACAAGGCATATGTTTTCACCGGAACAGGCATTTTCAGGTAGTTTCTTCGACACAGTCTCTTCATATTATTACTATGTACCAGGAGATAGGCACCTATAAGGTACACATTGAGAGTGAAGCATTCGACAGAATGCATAGTCAGCCAGGGAGAGAGAGCATCGTGCCTCCATTTCTTTGTTCGGGACAACAGCCCTCGGTATTCCTTTCACCTCCTTCATTCTCCATCCAGCACGTCGTATCCAAACGAACCCGTGCATGCTACCTTTACGCATGGAGTGCACCTATATGGAATAGTTACACTTTGCTGCCTGCGAAGCAAGTGGCTTGAATTTCTGCTTAGTCCATTCGAGGTGACAGGTCTGCATTAACCAGACCAACCGCCACAGCGACATTGTTGTGCACTTCAATTCAACTCGTTCAGCAGAGAGAGAGAGAGAGAATGTTCAACGCAGTTTCAGCATGTGGCGAACCATGCCCACGATCTGGAAGAACTTGTCCTTCTTTCGCTGCTTGAGCGCCATCAGAGCTTTGGCCGTCTCCGCTGGGTCCTGAGTGAAGGAGAAGATGCTTCTCACCCTCTCCTCTGCTTTCACGTCCCCCGTTTTCTCGAACAGCCTCATCACCGCGTCCTGGTTGACGTTCTCGAATATGTTGGGCACGGCCTTCTTGCGGTAGGCAGTGTCGAATTTGTTCTCATTGACCGATGGGCTGACACGGCGAGAGTCGGAGGATACAATGTAGCTAGTCATCTTGATGACTCTCTCTTGTAAGGGGTCCAGCAACTCCGTTGACTGGGGTTGGAGGAGGGAGAGAGAGAGCACTACTAGCCTGAGAGGGATTGGAGTGAGTGAGCGTTGTGAGCGCGGCTGCCTGCGCTATTTAAAGGGATTATAAGGAAGTCAAGCCCCAGTTACACAAGTGACATCACTGGACTGACTCTTTACTGTTGCTGCTTACACTGCTTTCAGAAAGTATTTACACACCTTGACATTTTCCACATTTTGTTCTGTTACAGCCTGAATTTTAAATGTATTCAATTGTGATGTTGTGTCACTGGCCTACATTCAATACCCCATAATGTGAAAGTGGAATTATGTTTTTAGAAAGTTTTACTAATTAATTTAAAATGAAAAGCTGAAATGTCTTGAGTCAATAAGTATTCAACCCCTTTGTTATGGCAAGTCTAAATCAGTGCAGGAGTAAAAATGTGCTTAACATGTCACATAAGTTGATATGGACTCACTCTGTGTGCAAAAATAGTGTTTAACATGATTTGAACCTTTTTTAATGACTACCTCATCTCTGTACCAAAAAACATACAATTATCTGTAAGGTCCCTCAGTCTAGCAGTACATTTCAAACACAGATTCAACCACAAGGACCAGGGAGGTTTTCCAATGCCTTGCAAAGAAGGGCACCCATTGGTAGATGGGTAAAAAAAACACAGAATATCCCTTTGAGCATGGTGAAGTTATTAATTACACTTTGAGCATGGTGAAGTTATTAATTACTCTTTGAGCATGGTGAAGTTATTAATTACACTTTGAGCATGGTGAAGTTATTAATTACACTTTGAGCATGGTGAAGTTATTAATTACACTTTGAGCATGGTGAAGTTATTAATTACACTTTGAGTATTGTGAAGTTATTAATTACACTTTGAGCATGGTGAAGTTATTAATTACACATTGGATGGTATAGCAATACACCCAGTCAAAGATACGGGCATTCTTCCTAACTCAGTTGCTGGAGAGGAAGGAAACCGCTCAGGGATTTCACCATGAGGCCAATGGTGACTTTAAAACAGTTACAGAGTTTAATGGCTGTGAGGAGAAAACTGAGGATGGATCAACAACATTGTAGTTACTCCACAATACTAACCTAAATGACAGAGTGAAAAGAATGAAGCCTGTACAGAATACAACATATTACAAAACATGCATCCTGTTTACAATAAAGTAAAACTGCAATAAATGTGGCAAAGAAATTAACTTCATGTCCTGAATACGAAGCGTTATGTTTGGGGACAATCCAACACAACACATCACTGAGTACCACTCTCCATATGTTCAAGCATGGTGGAGGCTGCATCATGTTATGGGTATGGTGGAGGCTGCATCATGTTATGGGTATGGTGGTGGCTGCATCATGTTATAAGTATGGTGGTGGCTGCATCATGTTATAGGTATGGTGGAGGCTGCATCATGTTATGGGTATGGTGGAGGCTGCATCATGTTATGGGTATGGTGGAGGCTGCATCATGTTATAGGTATGGTGGAGGCTGCATCATGTTATGGGTATGGTGGAGGCTGCATCATGTTATGGGTATGGTGGAGGCTGCATCATGTTATAGGTATGGTGGAGGCTGCATCATGTTATAGGTATGGTGGTGGCTGCATCATGTTATGGGTATGGTGGAGGCTGCATCATGTTATGGGTATGGTGGAGGCTGCATCATGTTATGGGTATGGTGGAGGCTGCATCATGTTATGGGTATGGTGGAGGCTGCATCATGTTATAGGTATGGTGGAGGCTGCATCATGTTATGGGTATGGTGGAGGCTGCATCATGTTATAGGTATGGTGGAGGCTGCATCATGTTATGGGTATGGTGGAGGCTGCATCATGTTATGGGTATGGTGGAGGCTGCATCATGTAATGGGTATGGTGGAGGCTGCATCATGTTATAGGTATGGTGGAGGCTGCATCATGTTATGGGTATGGTGGAGGCTGCATCATGTTATGGGTATGGTGGAGGCTGCATCATGTTATAGGTATGGTGGTGGCTGCATCATGTTATAGGTATGGTGGAGGCTGCATCATGTTATGGGTATGGTGGAGGCTGCATCATGTTATGGGTATGGTGGAGGCTGCATCATGTTATGGGTATGGTGGAGGCTGCATCATGTTATAGGTATGGTGGTGGCTGCATCATGTTATAGGTATGGTGGAGGCTGCATCATGTTATGGGTATGGTGGAGGCTGCATCATGTTATGGGTATGGTGGTGGCTGCATCATGTTATAGGTATGGTGGAGGCTGCATCATGTTATGGGTATGGTGGTGGCTGCATCATGTTATAGGTATGGTGGTGGCTGCATCATGTTATGGGTATGGTGGAGGCTGCATCATGTTATAGGTATGGTGGAGGCTGCATCATGTTATGGGTATGGTGGAGGCTGCATCATGTTATGGGTATGGTGGTGGCTGCATCATGTTATAGGTATGGTGGTGGCTGCATCATGTTATAGGTATGGTGGAGGCTGCATCATGTTATAGGTATGGTGGAGGCTGCATCATGTTATGGGTATGGTGGAGGCTGCATCATGTTATGGGTATGGTGGAGGCTGCATCATGTTATGGGTATGGTGGAGGTTGCATCATGTTATGGGTATGGTGGAGGCTGCATCATGTTATGGGTATGGTGGTGGCTGCATCATGTTATGGGTATGGTGGAGGCTGCATCATGTTATGGGTATGGTGGAGGCTGCATCATGTTATGGGTATGGTGGAGGCTGCATCATGTTATGGGTATGGTTGAGGCTGCATCATGTTATGGGTATGGTGGAGGCTGCATCATGTTATGGGTATGGTGGAGGCTGCATCATGTTATGGGTATGGTGGAGGCTGCATCATGTTATGGGTATGCTTGGTGTCGGCAAGGACTAGGGAGTTTTTTAGGATAAAAATAAATGGAATGGAGTTAAGCACAGGAAAAATCCTAGTGGAAAACCTGGTTCACTCTGCTTTCCAACAGACACTAGAAGACAAATTCACCTTTCAGCAGAACAATAACCTACAACACAAGGCCAAATATACACTGGAGTTGCTTAACAAGATGACATTAAATGTTGCTGAGTGGCCGAGTTACAGTTTTGACTTAAATCGGCTTGAAAATCTGTGTCAAGACTTGAAAATGTTAGGAACAGGAAACAACACAACAAATAATATACATAAATATACATTCATAGCACTACATTTACATTACAATGTAGCCATTCAGAAGACGCTCCCTTCCAGAGTGATACACAACTAGTGAATCCATCTTAACATATCCAGGCGAGACAACCACACATCACAGACGGATCCCAACCACGTATCACATACATAATACAATGCAAAATACAATACAAAATGCATAAAAATGTATGTTGGTTTCTTCACAGTCTCTGTTGTGCTGTAAGGTGTTCTTTTATCAGTTTTATTACATGGTTTTATTGCTATCTGGAGTTACCTGGCTGGCAGAGAGTTCCATATAGTCATGGCTCTATTAAATACTGTGTTTCCCAGCCTCTGTTACCTGGCTGGCAGAGAGTTCCATATAGTCATGGCTCTATTAAATACTGTGTTTCCCAGCCTCTGTTACCTGGCTGGCAGAGAGTTCCATATAGTCATGGCTCTATTAAATACTGTGTTTCCCAGCCTCTGTTACCTGGCTGGCAGAGAGTTCCATATAGTCATGGCTCTATTAAATACTGTGTTTCCCAGCCTCTGTTACCTGGCTGGCAGAGAGTTCCATATAGTCATGGCTCTATTAAATACTGTGTTTCCCAGCCTCTGTTCTGGACCTGGGGACAGTGAAGAGACCTCTGGTTGCATGTTTTGTGTGATACCGATGAGTGTCCGAAATGTGTGCCAACTGCTTGAACAGACAGTCCGGTACCTTCAATACATCATCACCTTGCAACAAAGACCAACAGTGATGCAGTCAATATCTCCTCAGCTTTGAGCCAGAAGAGATTGGCATCATGTCATTGACATTTTTCCTCCATGTACATCTAAGTGCAATACGTGCTGCTCTGTTCTGAACAAATGACAATTTGCCTTTGTCCCATTGGGGCGGCAGGTAGCAGAGTGGTTAGAGCGTTGGGCCCATAACCCTGAACAAGGCAGTTAACCCACTGTTTCTGGTCCATCAGTTAAGAACAAATTCTTATTTACAGTGACCCAGACAATGCTGGGCCAATTGTGCACCACCCTATGAGACTCCCAATCACAGCCGGATTGTGATACAGCCTGGAATCAAACCAGAATCTGTAGTGACACCTCTAGCACTGAGATGCAGTGCCTTAGACCACTGCGCCACTCGGGAGCCCCAGTAGTCCAGGAGTTACAAAACTAGGGCCTGTAGGACGTTTCTGATTGACTGAGACATTAAGAATGCAGAGCCTTATCATGGACAGAACTGTAGATGTTTTGACCAGGACAGCTTGCTATCTAAGGTGAAACCCAGGAGTTTAGTCTCCTCATCTTATTACTGTTACTGTCAGTATTATTACTGCCTTTACTTTCTGAAAGATTAAAATAGGTTACATTTAATCATTCGTAGCACTATAAAGACCCTTCATTACATTTCCAAACCACTGGCAGGTCTGACTGGGAGGAAGGGGAGCGACCTGACCCAGCTCCACACTGATGGCTGTTGATAACAGATTGTCCACCCCAAATGGAACCCTATTCCCAATTGGCCCTGGTCAGAAGTATTGTAGTATATAGGGAATAGGGTGGCATTTGGGACAAAGCCAGAGAAAGGCGTTCCTCTTAGAAAGATTGGAATATATAAACTCCACATAATACACAAACCTCTAAGGCATATATGTATCTCATGTTCATTGAGCTTGAGCCCTCAAGCTGCACCCATTCCTCAGCATGTATGCCGTGCCTGGACTGAGGGAAAGTCCCCACTGTCAGTGTCATGTAGTTCACTCCCTCGTTTGGTGTATACACTCCCTTACAAAGAAACAAAGGTTAAAGACTGTTACCTCTCTCAGCAATTGTTCTGGTATGTGTCTCTAGAGAAGTTATTTAGAGGGTTGTGCCAAGGTATGGAATGCTGGTTATTTCGTCATTGTCTGTCTGTCTGTCTGTAACAATGTACAATACACAACCCTTCACTTACACTCTGTTTCTGTACTGAGGCCCCAGGGCTGTCTGTACACTGTCTCGCCACAGGATACTTGGGGCGGCAGGTAGCCCAGTGGTTAGAGTGTTGGGCCCATAACCGAAAGGTTGCTGGATCAAATCCCCGAGCTGACAAGGTAAAAATCTGTCGTTCTGCCCCTGAACAAGGCAGTTAACCCACTGTTCCTAGGCCGTCATTGAAAATAAGAATATGTTCTTAACTGACTTGCCTAGTAAAATAAAGGTAAAATAAAATAAAAAATAAATAAACTTGCCTGTCTCTAGCTATTTCCAAAGGTGCTATTGACATGACATTTTCACCAGATGTTGGTAACAACCCAAGTAATCCATACATACAAAGAAATCAACAGAAATAAGTTCAGAAATTAAGTTATGTGTAATAATGTGAAATGAACACATGAAGAAAGGGAGGTGCAAAAAGGCATGGAAAGCCAAGACAACAGCTGAAAACTATCAGTAATTAAAAAGCAATCCAGCCCCCTGTCAGTGCAAATTAATATCAGCTGGTTCAGTCCCAACTGATGGCCTACAAAAAGGTCTCATTGCCAAGGTGTCACACAAGACACATCTCATGATGGGTAAAAGCAAAGAGCTGTCTCAAGACCTTCGCAACCTAATTGTTGCAAAACATAATGATGGCATTGGTTATAGGCGCATTTCTAAGCTTCTGAATGTTCCAGTGAGCACTGTTGGGGCCATAATACGGAAGTGGAAAGACAATAATTTCACCATAAATTTGCCTCGACCAGGTGCTCCTCGCAAGATTTCTGACAGAGGAGTGAAAAGAATAATCAGAAGAGTTGTCCAAGAGCCAAGGACCACTTGTGGAGAGCTTCAAAAATACCTGCAATTAGCAGGTACTGTTGTCTCAAAGAAAACAGTAAGTAATGCACTCCACCGCCATGGCCTGTATGCACGCTCACCACGCAAGACTCCATTGCTGAGAAAAAAAAGCATGTTGAAGCTTGTTTAAAGTTTGCTGCACAACATTTGGAAAAGCCAGTGAAATACTGGGAGAATATAGTGTGGTCAGATGAGAGCAAAATTGAACTGTTTGGATGTCATAATACACACCATGTTTGGAGGAGAAATGGCACTGCACATCACCCTAAAAACACCATACCAACAGTGAAGTTTGGAGGTGGGAACATCATGGTGTGGGGCTGCTTTTCAGCAAAATGGTACTGGCAAACTTCACATAATTGAAGGAAGGATGAATGGGCAAATTTACAGAGACATTCTTGACAAAAATCTGCTGCCATCTACCAGGATGATGAAGATGAAACGAGGGTGGACATTTCAGCAAGACAATGATCCCAAACACACAGCCAAGGAAACTCTCATTTAGTTTCAAAGAAAGAAAATAAAGCTGCTAGAATGGCCCAGCCAATCACTTGACTTAAATCCCATTGAAAATCTATGGAAAGAACTGAAGATCAAGATTCATAGAAGAGGCTCACGGAACCTTCAAGATTTGAAGACTGTTTGTGTGGAAGAATGGGCCAAAATCACACCAGAGCAATGCATGCGACTAGTTTCTCAAAACAGGAGGCGTCTTGAAGCTGTCATTACCAACAAAGACTTTTGTAAAAAAGTATTAAATAAATATCAGTAAGTGTGTTCAATACTTTTTCCCTGTGTCATTTCACATTATTACACAAATTTCTGAACTTATTTGTTTTGGTTTCTTTGTATGTATGGATTTCTTGGGTTGTTACCAACATGTGTATAGGGGTCAGGTATGTATAGGGGTCAGGTGACTAGACATCAGGATATATAATAAACAGAGTAGCAGCAGCTATATACAGGGTCAGTAGATCCAGTATGTATAGGGGTCAGGTGACTAGACATCAGGATATATAATAAACAGAGTAGCAGCAGCTATATACAGGGTCAGTAGATCCAGTATGTATAGGGGTCACATGCCACCTACAGATGTTCTCGGATGACTCCACAATTGTAGGGTGCATCAGGGGTGGGCAGGAGGAGGAGTACAGGAGCACAATCAGTGACTTTGTGTTGTGGTGTGAGCAGAACCAACTTCAGCTCAACATCAGCAAAACAAAGGAGATGGTGGTGGACTTCAGGAGAACCAAGGCACAACTGACTGCAGTCCCTATACAGGGGATGGATGTGGAAATGGTTACATACAAGTTCCTGGGAGTCCATATGGACAACAGGCTGGAATGGGCTGGTAACACAAGGGCTCTGTACAAAAAGGGCCAGAGCCGACTCTACTTTCTGAGGAGGCTCAGGTCCTTCAACGTGTGCAGTAAACTACTGCATACCTTCTACCAGTCTGTGGTGGCCAGTGCCATCTTTTTTGCAGTGGTGTGCTGGGGAGACAACATAAAAGCCGGTGATGCTTCTCGGGTAAATAAGCTGATCAGGATGGCTAGCTCTGTCCTGGGGATGAGCCTTGACACTCTAGAGGAGGTGGCGGAGAGACGGATCCTGGCCAAACTGCTGGCCATCATGGACAACGTCACCCACCCTCTGCACGCTATGGTTATGACGCAGAGGAGCACTTTCAGTCACAGACTGATCCCACCACGGTGTGCCAGAGAGCGCTACAGGAGGTCCTTCCTGCCGGCGGCTATTAGACTATATAATGCCTCACTGGGGTTCAACATTTATGCATCCATCCGTGAGTAACTCTGGTCTGTAATCACTCATTCACTCAGGACTTATTTATTCATGCAGGTCTGTATATACATATTCATGTACAGTTGTTATATCATATCACATGCAATATTGCAAGTAATTCTTGGACTTAACCTACGTAGTCATTCACTCAGGAATGCATGTTAGTATCCTGCCAGTTGTATCTTTTTTCATTGCTTTTAGTATATCAAATGTGCAATACGTGCAGTTGTCTGTAATTAAACCCTGCGCACTAAGGACTGTATTTTAAGGTAATTACTATTATTACCTCAAATTATATCAGACACACATTTAGCTATTTAAGTTTCTCTTCCTATCATTTACCTGTACAGTTAATGTAACCATGCAAATATTCACTTACCTGTAAATTTAACTGTATATTTACCTGTACAGTTAATTTAACCATGCAAATATTAATTTACCTGTACATTTAACTGTATATTTACCTGTACAGTTAATTTAATTTAACCATGCAAAATATTCACTTACCTGTTCATTTAACCAGTATGTCTAAGTAAACTATTATTACCCTCACTCATATCATACGCATTTTTAGCTACTGAAGTATTTCTCTGCCATCGACCTGTATAGTTTAGTTAACCATCCAACATCCACCAATGTATTTTTTTATTTTTTTATTTCACCTTTATTTAACCAGGTAGGTCAGTTGAGAACAAGTTCTCATTTGCAACTGCGACCTGGCCAAGACAAAGCAAAGCAGTGTGACAAATAACAACACAGAGTTACACATTAAACAAACAGTCAAAAACACAATAGAAAAATCTATATACAGAGTGCAAAATGTAGTGCAAAAATGCAGTAAGGTTAAGAGGTAGAACAATAAATAGACTATAGTGGTGACATAAATTACAGAATTATCATTATTAACACAGGAATGAAAAATGTGCAAATTATGATGTGCAAATAGAGATACTGGAATGCAAGATTAGTGAAAATAAACAAAAAATAAATATGGGGATGAGGTAGTAGTGTGGGCTATTTACAGAAGGGCTATATACAGGTGCAGCGATCGATAAGCAGCTTTGACAGCTGATGCTTAAAGTTATTGAGGGAGATAGGAACCTCTAGCTTCAATGATTTTTGCAATTCGTTCCAGTCATTGGCAGCAGCAAACTGGAAGGAATGGCGACCAAAGGAGGTGTTGGCTTTGGGGGTGACCAGTGAGATATACCTGCTGGAGCGCATGCTACGGGTGGGTGTTGCTATGGTGACCAGTGAGCTGAGATAGGGCGGGGATTTACCTAATAAAGACTTATAGATGACCTGGAGCCAGTGGGTTTGGCGACGAATATATAATGAAGGCCAGCCAATGAGAGCATACAGGTCGCAGTGGTGGGTAGTGTATGGGGCTTTGGTGACAAAACGGATGGCACTGTGATAGACTACATCCAATTTGCTAAGTAGAGTATTGGAGGCTAGTTTGTAAATGACATCGCCGAAATCAAGGATCGGTAGGATAGTCAGTTTTACAAGGGCATGTTTGGCAGCATGAGTGAAGGAGGCTTTATTGCGAAATAGGAAGCCAATTCTGGATTTAATTTTGGATTGGAGATGGTTGATGTGAGTCTGGAAGTTGAGTTTATAGTCTAACCAGATGCCTAGGTATTTGTAGGTATCCACGTATTCTAATTCGGATCCGTCGAGAGTAGTGATGATAGTCCGGTGGGCGGGTGCTGGCTGCGTTCGATAGAAAAGCATGCACTTAGTTTTACTAGCGTTTAAGAGCAGTTGGAGGCCACGGAAGGAGTGTTGTATGGCATTGAAGCTTGATTGAAGGTTAGTAAACACAGTATCCAAAGAGGGGCCAGATGTATACAGAATGGTGTCATCTGCGTAGAGATGGATCAGAGAGTCACCAGCAGCGAGAGCGACATCGTTGATGTATATAGAGAAAAGGGTTGGCCCAAGAATTGAACCCTGTGGCACCCCCATAGAGACTGCCAGAGGATCGGACAATAGGCCCTCCGATTTGACACACTGAACTCTGTCTGCAAAGTAGTTAGCGAACCAGGCAAGGCAGTCACTTGAGAAACCAAGTCTGCCAATAAGAATGCAGTGATTGACAGAGTCGAAAGCCTTGGCCAGGTCGATGAAAACGGCTGCACAGTACTGTCTTTTATCGATGGCGGTTATGATATCGTTCAGTACCTTGAGCGTAGCTGAGGTGCACCCATGACCAGCTCGGAAACCAGATTGCATAGCAGAGAAGGTACGGTGGGATTCGAAGTGGTCAGTTATCTGTTTGTTAACTTGGCTTTCGAAAACTTTAGAAAGGCAGGGCAGGATGGATATTGGTCTATAACAGTTTGGGTCTAGAGTGTCTCCTCCTTTGAATAGGGGGATGACCGCGGCAGCTTTCCAATCTCTAGGGATCTCAGACGATACGAAAGAGAGGTTGAACAGGCTAGTGATAGGTGTTGCAACAATTTTGGCTGATAATTTCAGAAAGAGAGGGTCCAGATTATCTAGCCCAGCAGATTTGTAGGGGTCCAGACTTAGCAGCTCTTTCAGAACATCAGCCGTCTGGATTTGGGTGAAGGAGAAGGGGGGGGGCTTGGGCAAGTAGCTGCCGGGGGTGCAGAGCTGTTGGGCGGGGGTAGGGGTAGCCAGGTGGAAAGCATGGCCAGCTGTAGCAAAATGCTTATTGAAATTTTCGATAATCGTGGATTTATCGGTGGTAACAGTGTTTCCGAGCCTCAATGCAGTGGGCAACTGGGAGGAGGTGCTCTTATTCTCCATGGACTTTACAGTGTCCCAGAACTTTTTGGAGTTAGTGCTACAGGAAGCAAATTTTTGTTTGAAAAAGCTGGCCTTTGCTTTTCTAACTGACTGTGTGTACTTGTTCCTGACTTCCCTGAATAGCTGCATATCGCGGGGGCTGTTCGATGCTAATGCAGTGCGCCACAGGATGTTTTTGTGTTGGTCTAGTGCAGTCAAGTCTGGGGTGAACCAAGGGCTATATCTATTCTTAGTTCTACGTTTTTTGAAAGGGGCATGCTTATTTAGGATGGTGAGGAAAGCACTTTTAAAGAACAACCAGGCGTCCTCTACTGACGGGATGAGGTCAATATCCTTCCAGGATACCTGGGCCAGATCTAATAGAAAGGCCTGCTCGCAAAAGTGTTTTAGGGAGCGTTTGACAGTGATAAGGGGTGGTCGTTTGACCGCTGACCCATTGCGAATGCAGGCGATGAGGCAGTGATCGCTGAGATCCTGGTTGAAAACAGAGGAGGTGTATTTGGAGGGCAAGTTAGTCAGAATGACATCAATAATGGTACCCATGTTTACGGATTTTGGGTTGTACCTGTTGGGTTCCTTGATAATTTGTGTGAGATTGAGGGCATCTATCTTAGATTGAAGTACAGCCGGGGTGTTAAGCATATCCCAGTTTAAGTCACCTAACAGTACAAACTCTGAAGATAGATGGGGGGCAATCAATTCACATATGGAGTCCAGGGCACAGCTGGGGGCTGAGGGGGGTCTGTAACAGGCTGCAACAGTGAGAGACTTATTTCTGGAAAGGTGGATTTTTAAGAGTAGAAGCTCAAACTGTTTGGGCACAGACCTGGACAGTATGACAGAACTCTGCAGGTTATCTCTGCAGTAGATTGCAACTCCGCCACCTTTGGCAGTTCTATCTTGACGGGAAATGTTGTAGTTGGGGATGGAAATTTCCGAATTTTTGGTAGCCTTCCTAAGCCAGGATTCTGACACAGCTAGGACATCCGGGTTGGCGGAGTGTGCTAAAGCGGTGAATAAATCAAACTTAGGGAGGAGGCTTCTAATGTTAACATGCATGAAACCAAGGCTTTTACGGTTACAGAAATCAACAAATGAGAGCGCCTGGGGAATAGGTGTAGTACTGGGGGTTATAGGGCCTGGGTTTGCCTCTACATCACCAGAGGAACAGAGGAGTAATAGAATCAATGTTCGGCTGAGGGCTTTCAGAACTGGACGTCTAGTACGTTGGCTACGTTGGGCGTGGTGGAATAGGTTGAGGGCATAATGTACAGACAAGGGTATGGTAGGATGTGAGTTCAGTGGGGGTAAACCTAGGCGTTGGGTAATGAAGAGAGAGGTTGCATCTCTGGAGACACCAGTTAAGCCAGGTGAGGTCTCCGCATGTGTGGGGGGAGGAACAAAGGAGCTATCAGAGGCCAGTTGAGCAGGACTGGGGGCTCTACAGTGAAATAAAACAATAATAGCTAGCCTGAACAGCAAAAGACAAGGCATATTGAAATAAGAAAGGGGCAGAAAAATAAAATAAAATAAAAAACAGTTAATTAAGAGAGCTAAGACAACGACGGGTAATGGAGATGAATGGACAAAGAGGGTCAGTTAGAAAAAGTGATGTACTACACACAGGACCTGGGGCCTGATAGTTAAACAGAAAGAAATACCATATAACCAAACAGTCCTGCAGGCATCAGCTGTGGAGCTGAGCAATCATAGGAACCGATGAAAAGCAAAGTGGTGAGCCGGGGATCAGTTCAAATGGGCACGGCATTCAGAGTGTTAGCAGGCTGGGCTAGCAGGCTGGGCTAGCAGGCCGGAGCTAGCAGGCCGGAGCTAGCAGGCCGGAGCTAGCAGGCCGGAGCTAGCAGGCCGGAGCTAGCAGGCCGGAGCTAGCAGATGGATCTTCGGCGACGTCGCAGAGGAGAACCCTGTTGAGACCACGTCGGACAATTACGTCGGCAGACCAGTCACGGTGGCTCGGTGGGGTTCCGTGTCGACAGTAGAAGGTCCAGGTAGGTTGACAAGGTACTGGAGCCCGGGAGAGTAGCTAGCACACGTTGGATGTCCGGGAGATGAGTATAGTGTACATATTCAGCCAACCACCCATACTATGCAATGTCTTTTTATAGCTGTTTTTGCACTCCAGATATCTTGTATTTCTATACGTTTTCATACTGCCGCTCTATGTATCATGTATCGTGTATCTGTCTTTTGTGTATTTTCGTTCTGGCATTTTGCACCTGCCCTGTGTTTTGTTGTAGCTGCTTGACAAAGAAATGTCCCCCTCTGGGATCAATAAAGTACCTACCTACCTACCTACCTACCTACCTACCTAGTGCACTACTTTTGACAAGGGCCATAGGGATCTGGTCAAAAGTATTGCTTCAACTTGCAGGGAATAGGGTGTCATTTGGGACGGAACAGGACTGTTACATAACAGGTTTGCATGTTTACAGCCTAGGTTGTTCGATGGGGAGGAAAGCATTGATCAAAAAAGCAATACTCAGTATTCTAATGGGAAGCCGGTCGAATCGTATAGAGAAAACAGGAAAGGGTTAACTGTGTCAAATAGTCAAGCTGTGTGTTGTTTACTCAGCTACTGTCGTTCAGAAGGGCACAGTTATGAGATACTGCATTGACATTTCATTTCCTTTGTACTGCTGCTATAGTCCTGTACAACCTTGTCTCAGAGCATCTCGTATTATTCTGTACGTAAATCCAATACACTCCATTTAGTATGATATGTTAAAAAGCTCAAAAGTAGTAAGTAGTTGAAAAGTTGCAAATTAGCTAAAATTATGAAGTTGTCCGTGATGAGATTCGAACTCACAACCTTTTGGTTGCTAGATATTTGTGTTATAAGCAGACCTATCCACCCCAACAACACCCTGCTTTAGTTTCTGCCTTATGTAACCATGTCTTATGTAACCATGTCTTATGTAACCATACGAAACGTAACATATCATATTAAATAGGGTGGTACAGTTTCACGTACAGAATAACATGTTGTTCTGTTCTATTTTCTAATTCTCTCAATGTATTCTGAAACCATGATAAAAGACAGTTCTATTATCATATAGGGTGGGACGATCTGCTCTATTCACTGCTGTTGTGTAAGGTGCTGTGTTTTTGTCTGATATGATATCTGACATATCAATGACTGAGGGAACACTACTTTATCAAAAAGTGCAAACTCTATTGATCAATCACAATCAAAAATATATATTTCAATCCACTGATTCCTATAAGAACAAATCAAAGATTCCCAGTGAAAGCTAATATGCCTGTGGACAGTAAATGTTGACTCATGGCATGTCATCCATGTTCAACAGGAAATAGAACACAGCAGATCCATCAGCCGTAGTCTGTGTGTACACATGGCCTTAACTGTAAAGCACCAGGAAATCAGCTCCAAGTGATTTTAATTTGGGAAATTTGTTCCCAAGTATTTCCACGCATATAAGAGAGACACGATCGTATACAAATGTAGGGTTTGAAATTATGATGTTTTAGTCAAACATTATATCTGTTTGGGCTTCTTGCAGTCAATTTGCAGTCTACTAATGGTTTGTAATTAAGTTCTGGCCCCCGACCATCCGCTCTAGAAGAAAGTGGCCCGTGGCTGAATCTAGTTGATGATCCCTGGCTTACAGGAATCTGTGGTGCTGGCAGCAATTATCCCATAACTATGACCCAATGCCACCTTATTACAGAATTCTGAGAAGGGCATTTGGTAGAGTGAATGGAAAGTCTCTCTCCAGGGGCCCAGGCTGTGTTAATAACAGATCTTACCCATGGCACCTCTCCAATGGAAATGGCCAGCCAGCTTCTCATAGTATGAACCAGGCCAGGCCGGCATACCAGCCACATTCCTGCTTCTGACTGGCAGTCTGACAGGGGCTCAGAGGGATGGAACATGGAACGGTGCTCTGGAACACGGAAGCACTGTACTACAGAGGGATATAAAACTGGTAAACATTGTTTGTTTGTGTGTTTGTGTGTGTGTGTGTGTGTGTGTGTGTGTGTGTGTGTGTGTGTGTGTGTGTGTGTGTGTGTGTGTGTGTGTGTGTGTGTGTGCGTGCGTGTCAGTGAGGCTCCTCGGAGGAGGAAGAGGAGGACCATCCTCAGTGACTTTCAGAAAAAAAGAAAGTGAAACACAAAAAAGTTATCCTTTTTAGATAAAACTATACTAAATATATTCACTTCACCATATAATTGATTAAAACACTATCTGTAGCGCGGTGTAGCCGGAGGACACCTAGCTTCCGTCCTCCTCTGGGTACATTGACTTCAATACAAAACCTAGGAGGCTCATGGTTCTCACCCCTTCCATAGACTTACACAGTAATTATGACAACATCTGGAGAACATCCTCCAACCTATCAGAGCTCTTGCAGCATGAAGTGACATGTTGTCCACCCAATAAGGATCAGAGAATGAATCTAGTACTGAAAGCATAAGATACAGTTGACTCAAAGAGCAAGGAAGACAATAGTTGAACAGTTTTGAATAAAGCAAAAGAGAGTGTCACGTCTGTGCCAACTACCTCAACGGTGCTCCTCCTGCCCCGGCGCTTCGGCTCGCCGGTGTACTAACCACCACCGACATGAGGACGATGGCAGCCTAATCCAAGCGCCCATCACCTGTTTCACATTCCCCTGATTCCACCCTCCCACACACCGGTTCCCATTCACCCCATTACACTGCCTATGTTTCCCTTCCCCGTGTGTGGGGGGGATTATTGTCTATGTAATGTGGATGTTAACTTTATTAAATACATCACTTAACATTGTTCCTTTTGTTTCACCTCCTCCTTTTCCCCGCCTCGCGTCGTTCCAGAATAATCCACCGCCTCGGATGTTGTTTTTTGTTCACCTTTTCCCTGTTTTCTCCTTGTTGTGAGTGTTTGCCCCTGTCCCTCACGATGAGCACAGCAGAGCGCGTTAGGGGACACGGTCCTGGCCATCGACTGACCGGGCTAGAGGATAGGTACCGGGTCATGGAGGGACACGTTTCGTGAGCTCATGTCTCGCATGACACCATAAATGGGAGGGGGAGGCCCAGAGCCAGGCGGCAAGTGAGGCTACGTCCTCTCCCTCTGAGCATGGAGTGCTCAGGTTTCCTTCTCCAATGTGAGTTGTACAGGGAGAAGGTAACCACGATGATCTCCCTCCTTACCGGGCGCGCCCTCGACTGGGTAACGGCATTTTGAGGAAGCAGTGCTGAGGAATTGAGGCCCTACCGCAGATACATTATTCAGTTCCGGACCGTTTTCGAGGGGAGGGACTCTGGCGAGCGACTGCTGCATTTGCAGCGGGGGACGGTAACGGCTTTGGAGTATGCCCTAGAGTTCCGGACAGGGGCGGGGTCCAGTGGCTGGAATGGGCCGGCCCTTCTGCAATGGCTTGCAGAGGGAGGTTCGGATGGAGCAGGCTTGTGTGAGCAAAACCATGTCATGTCGCTGGACGCGTTCATCGCCCGGGCCATTGTTATCAATGGGCTGCTCCGGGACCGTGACCGTTTGGGCACCGGGTCCATTACCCACGTGACTCGGCCACTCACCCTCACCGGCTGCCATCGGGAGAGATTGGGGTTAACGGTGCTGACATCCTCCATCCATCCTGTCTTCCTGGGTCCAACAACACGACCCCAACATGTCGTGGAGTAAGAGGGAGATCCAGGGCTGGTCTTCCAGATGCCAGAGGACCTGTGGATCATCATCGGTGGAGAGCCCTGTATGCGCCCGTAGGAGTACGCAGACTTGGCGGAGGCGTTCTCCCGCAAAAGGGTTAGGTGTCTCCCTCCTCACAGGCCATGGGACTGTGCCATTGACCTGCTGCCTGAAGCTGTGCCCGGATCTACCCACTCTCTGTGGCCAAGTCTTTGTCGATGGTACATCTGTGAGAAGTACATCTGTGTGTCGCTGAAGCAGGGATACATCCATACCTGAATTTGTCCATTAGAATCTCTCGTTTGCATTTTCATTCTGGTCCCCCGTGGGAATCCAACCCACAACCCTGGTGTTGCAAGCACCATGCTCTACCATCTGAGCTACATGGGACTACACAGGTTAACACCCGATAGGTAGGTAGGTAGGTACTTTTTTGATCCCCCTGGGGGGACATTTCATTGTCAAGCAGCTACACAAAACACAAGGCAGGTGCAAAATGCCACAACGAAAATACACAAAAGACAGATACACGGTACATGATACATAGAGCGGCAGTATGAAAAAGTATAGAAATACAAGATATCTGGAGTGCAAAAAAATTATAAAATAAAAGCTATAAAAAGTACATAGCATAGTATGGGTGGTTGGCTGAATATGTACACTATACATTGGTGGATGTTGGATGGTTAACTATACTATACAGGTCGATGGCAGAGAAATACTTCAGTAGCTAAAAATGCGTATGATATGAGCGAGGGTAATAACGAATGCAGGCTATATCAGCTAGATACAGGCAAGAGTGTGCAAGACGGTATTGGTTGTGTTACTGTCTGTGACCATGATTTACAACCCTAAATCCGTAAACATGGGTACTATTATAGATATCATTCTGACTAACTTGCCCTCCAAATACACCTCCTCTGTTTTCAACCAGGATCTCAGCGATCACTGCCTCATTGCCTGCGTTCGTAATGAGTCCGCGGTCAAACGACCACCCCTTATCACTGTCAAACGCTCCCTAAAACACTTTTGCAAGCAGGCCTTTCTATTAGATCTGGCCCAGGTATCCTGGAAGGATATTGACCTCATCCCGTCAGTAGAGGACGCCTGGTTGTTCTTTAAAAGTGCTTTCCTCACCATCTTAAATAAGCATGCACCATTCAAAAAACTTAGAACCAAGAACAGATATAGCCCTTGGTTCACTCCAGACTTGATTGCCCTTGACCAACACAAAAACATCCTGTGGCGCACTGCATTAGCATCGAATAGCCCCTGCGATATGCAACTTTTCAGGGAAACCAGGAACAAATGTACACAGTCAGTTAGAAAAGCAAAGGCCAGCTTTTTCAAACATAGATTTGTATCCTGTAGTACTAATTCCAAAAAGTTCTGGGACACTGTAAAGTCAATGGAGAATAAGAGCATCTCCTCCCAGTTGCCCACTGCATTGAGGCTAGGAAACACTGTCACCACCGATAAACTCACGATAATCGAACATTTCAACAAGCATTTTGCTACGGCTGGCCATGCTTTCCACCTGGCTACCTCTACCCCGGCCAACAGCTCTGTACACCCTGCAGCAACCTGCCCAAGCCCCCCCCCCCGCTTCCGGTCCCCTGGCAGTTTCTGTGGGGGTGCCACAGGGTTAAATTCTTGGGCCAACCCTATTCTCTATATACATCAACGATGTCGCTCTCGCTGCTGGTGACTCTCTGATCCAACTCTACGCAGACGACACCATTCTTGTAAATCTGGCCCCTCTTTGGACACTGTGTTAACTAACCTTCAAACAAGCTTCAATGCCATACAACACTCCTTCCGTGGCCTCCAACTGCGCTTAAATGCTAGTAAGACTAAATGCATGCTCTTCAATAGAACGTTGCCCGCACCCGCCCACCGGACTATCATCACTACTCTCGACGGGTCTGACTTAGAATATGTGGACAACTACAAATACCTAGGCGTCTGGTTAGACTGTAAACTCAACTTCCAGACTCACATTAACCATCTCCAATCCAAAATTAAATCTAGAATCGGCTTCCTATTTCGCAACAAAGCCTCCTTCACTCATGCTGCCAAACATACCCTTGTAAAACTTACCATCCTACCGATCCTTGACTTCGGCGATGTCATTTACAAAATAGCCTCCAACACTCTACTCAGCAAATTGGATGTAGTCTATCACAGTGCCATCCGTTTTGTTACCAAAGCCCCATATACTACCCACCACTGCGACCTGTATTCTCTCGTCGGCTGGCCCTCACTACATATTTGTTGCCAAACCCACTGGCTCCAGGTCATCTATAAGTCTTTATTAGGTAAATCCCCACCTTATCTCAGCTCGCTGGTCACCATAGCAACACCCACCCGTAGCATGCGCTCCAGCAGGTATATCTCACTGGTCACCCCCAAAGCCAACACCTCCTTTGGCCGCCATTCCTTACAGTTCTCTGCTGCCAATAACTGGAACGAATTGCAAATCCTTGAAGCTAGAGGTTCCTATCTCCCTCACTAACTTTAAACATCAGTTGTCAAAGCTGCTTACCGATCACTGCATCTGTATACAGCCCTTCTGTAAATAGCCCACACTACTACCTCATCCCCATATTTATTATTTAAATTCCGTTCATTTTGCACTCCAGGATCTCTATTTGCACATTCCATCATTCCAGTGATAATGCTAATTTGTAATTATTTCACCACTATGGTCTATTTATTGTCCTACCTTCCTAATCTAACTACATTTGCACTCTGTATATAGATTTTCTATTGTGTTATTGACTGTACGTTTGTTTACTGTGTAACTCTGTGTTGTTTTTTTGTCGCACTGCTTTGCTTTGTCTTGGCCAGGTCACAGTTGTAAATGAGAACTTGTTCTCAAATGACCTACCTGGTTAAATAAAGGTACTGACCTACCTGGTTAAATAAAGGTACTGACCTACCTGGTTAAATAAAGGTACTGACCTACCTGGTTAAATAAAGGTACTGACCTACCTGGTTAAATAAAGGTACTAACCTACCTGGTTAAATAAAGGTACTGACCTACCTTGTTAAATAAAGGTACTGACCTACCTGGTTAAATAAAGGTACTGACCTACCTGGTTAAATAAAGGTATTGATCTACCTTGTTAAATAAAGGTACTGACCTACCTGGTTAAATAAAGGTACTGACCTACCTGGTTAAATAAAGGTACTGACCTACCTGGTTAAATAAAGGTACTGACCTACCTGGTTAAATAAAGGTACTGACCTACCTGGTTAAATAAAGGTACTGACCTACCTGGTTAAATAAAGGTACTGACCTACCTGGTTAAATAAAGGTACTGGCCTACCTGGTTAAATAAAGGTACTGACCTACCTGGTTAAATAAAGGTACTGACCTACCTGGTTAATAAAAGGTACTGACCTACCTGGTTAAATAAAGGTACTGGCCTACCTGGTTAATAAAGGTGAAAAAAAAAAAATGTAATATGCTGTAATAGAAATAAAAATCATCCTCCTTTATCTTAAACAGCACCGACAGCCACTGGTGTGTGTGTGTGTGTGTGTGTGTGTGTGTGTGTGTGTGTGTGTGTGTGTGTGCATGTTTGTGTACTAGCGTGCGTGATCTCCTGAAGGTAACACAGGTGCATTCATCAGTTCACTCGCTGGCCTGTGACTGAAAAACACACTGCAACGCTTGACTGACTTCTAAGGCCTATTAAAGAGAGGAGCTCTTCAGGGGAGGGTCCAATCCAGTTTTAGTGTCAATAAAAGTCTAATACCTACAGTTATGGGAAATAGGCTTAGTAAATCATTCAGCGGAGTAAGGTTTACCAGAAATGGTTCCCTGTTTTCAATGACAAAAAGGGAAAAACAAATACACTTTTCACTTTTTCTGGGATGAGTTTGAAAACCCTCAGGGATTCCGGCACAAAGCAGGCAAGAAAGATCGGTCAACTATAAGCCATAGATTCTGGAGGCAGCACCGGTACAAAGCAGGCAAGAGAGATCAGTCAGCTATAAGCCATAGATTCTGGAGGCAGCACCGGTACAAAGCAGGCAAGAGAGATCAGTCAGCTATAAGCCATAGATTCTGGAGGCAGCACCGGTACAAAGCAGGCAAGAGAGATCAGTCAGCTATAAGCCATAGATTCTGGAGGCAGCACCGGTACAAAGCAGGCAAGAGAGATCAGTCAGCTATAAGCCATAGATTCTGGAGGCAGCACCGGTACAAAGCAGGCAAGAGAGATCAGTCAGCTATAAGCCATAGATTCTGGAGGCAGCACCGGTACAAAGCAGGCAAGAGAGATCAGTCAGCTATAAGCCATAGATTCTGGAGGCAGCACCGGAACAAAGCAGTCAAGAGATATCAGTCAGCTATAAGCCATAGATTCTGGAGGCAGCACCGGCACAAAGCAGTCAAGAGGAATCAGTCAGCTATAAGCCATAGATTCTGGAGGCAGCACCGGAACAAAGCAGTCAAGAGATATCAGTCAGCTATAAGCCATAGATTCTGGAGGCAGCACCGGCACAAAGCAGGCAGCGATATAGAGCTTGTGTTTCCTCTTTCTCTCCTTCTCCTCTCCCCCAGGGACAGGCCTGAACATGCAGATCAAACAGGCAGGCAGGCAGCATTACACAGAACCGGCTCAAACCTGCCGGCACTGGCTCGCCTCTACCTCTGGTCACGACGGCCACGAGGGCCATGGCGCATCGGTCTTCACATCACTCTCCAATCAGAGGCTGAACGCCACAGACACATCAAGGCAACACATGATCAGGTGCCTCATTAGGGTCACTGCATGGTCCTGGGGGGTCAAGGTGACATTCCAGACTAGGGCTGTGTCCCAAATGGCACCCTATTCCCTTCTAGTGCAATACTTTGTACAACAGCACCTGGTCCAAGCTAGTGCAGTATGTAGGGAATACAGTCACGTGAAAAAGTAAGTACAATACATGGCTATTAATCTTCACTTCAACACTACTGACAGATAAAGGTTAATGGTAGTTGTTTGTGTGGGGGTGTACTTACTTTTTCACGTGACTGTAGGGTGGCATTTAGGATGCACACTAGATGCTGCTGCTACTGCCTACTGTAGTGTACTCTGTACCCTCCTTACACAACCTCAACACTCTGTCAAGTGCTCCAACTCCTGTTTACCTCAAATTAGCCCTTTTGGGAGTTTTTCTTGGTAAACCATTCTCCTGATGAATGTCCTTGTTGTTGAAAAAGGACTGGCCTCCCCTCAGAGCCTGGTTCCTCTCTAACCAGTACAGCCAGAAGAGGACTGGACTCCCCTCAGAGCCTGGTTCCTCTCTAACCAGTACAGTCAGAAGAGGACTGGCCTCCCCTCAGAGCCTGGTTCCTCTCTAGGTTTCTTCCTAGGTTTTTGCCTTTCTAGGGAGTTTTTCCTAGCCACCGTGCTTCTACATCTGCATTGCTTGCTGTTTGGGGTTTTAGGCTGGGTTTCTGTATAGCACTTTGTGACATCAGCTGATGTAAAAAGGGCTTTATAAATACATTTGATTGATTGATTGATTGATAAGAGGATGGGCTTATTATAATGTCTGGAATGGAATTAAAGGAACGGTATGCAACACATCAAACATATGAAACCATGTTTGACTCCGTTCCATTAGTTCCATTCCAGTCATTACAATGAGCCCTCCAGAGGAGGCTCCTCCCACCAGACTCCTCTGGTTGCCACATAGCGACTCAACCACTCCAAATTATAGGCTACAGATCATGAATAGTGTAGGAAAACAGATCATGAATAGTTTAGGAAATCAGATCATGGAGAGTTTAGGAAATCAGATCATGAAGAGTTTAGGAAATCAGATCATGGAGAGTTTAGGAAATCAGATCATGAAGAGTTTAGGAAATCAGATCATGAATAGTTTAGGAAATCAGATCATGAAGAGTTTAGGAAATCAGATCATGAATAGTTTAGGAAATCAGATCATGAAGAGTTTAGGAAATCAGATCATAAAGAGTTTAGGAAATCAGATCATGAAGAGTTTAAGAAATCAGATCATGAAGAGTTTAGGAAATCCAAATCGGGTCAGAAGTAAAAAAAATCAATAATAAGTGGCTTTGTCTTGTATGGAACACACAAGAACATAAACAGGTATCAGTCAAAATAAATGTCTCTTGATATGGGACAGTTTCAGTTGTTGCTGTCTCTGTGTATCATTCAAGATGTTCCGGTTTTCAGGGGAAATGGGAAGAGAGCCTGTGACGTGACTCAGAGGAAGACTCCAGTCACCCCAGTCATAGACTGTTCGCTCTGCTACCGCACGGCAAGTGGTACCGGAGCACCAAGTCTAGGTCCAAAAGGCTCCTTAACAGCATCTACCCCCAAGCTATAAGACTGCTGAACAATTAATAAAATGGCCACCCAGACTATTTACATTGACACCCCCCCTACTAACCTGCACCCGCCCACCGGACTATCATCACTACTCTCGACGGGTCTGACTTAGAATGTATGGACAACTACAAATACCTAGGCGTCTGGTTAGACTGTAAACTCTCCTTCCAGACTCACATTAACCATCTCCAATCCAAAATTAAATCTAGAATCGGCTTCCTATTTCGCAACAAAGCCTCCTTCACTCATGCTGCCAAACTTGCCCTTGTAAAACTGACTATCCTACCGATCCTTGACTTCGGCGATGTCATTTACAGAATAGCCTCCAACACTCTACTCAGCAAATTGGATGTAGTCTATCACATTGCCATCCATTTTGTTACCAAAGCCCCATATACTACCCACCACTGCGACCTGTATTCTCTCGTTGGCTGGCCCTCATTACATATTCGTCGCCAAACCCACTGGCTCCAAGTCTTTATTAGGTAAATCCCCGCCTTATCTCAGCTCGCTGGTCACCATAGCAACACCCACCCGTAGCATGCGCTCCAGCAGGTATATCTCACTGGCCACCCCCAAAGCCAACACCTCCTTTGGCCGACATTCCTTCCAGTTCTCCGCTGCCAATGAATGGAACGAAAAAATCATTGAAGCTAGAGGTTCCTATCTCCCTCACTAACTTTAAGCATCAGTTGTCAGAGCTGCTTATCGATCACTGCACCTGTATACAGCCCTTCTGTAAATAGCCCACACTACTACCTCATCCACATATTTATTATTTAAATTCCGTTCATTTTGCACTCCAGGATCTCTATTTGCACATTCCATCATTCCAGTGATAATGCTAATTTGTAATTATTTCACCACTATGGCCTATTTATTGTCCTACCTTCCTAATCTTACTACATTTACACTCTGTATATAGAATTTCTATTGTGTTATTGACTGTACGTTTGTTTATTCTCATGTGTAACTCTGTGTTGTTTTTTGTCGCACTGCTTTGCTTTGTCTTGGCCAGGTCACAGTTGTAAATGAGAACTTGTTCTCAACTGACCTACCTGGTTAAATAAAGGTGAAATAAAAAAATAATTAAAAAAAGGGTTTGTAGGAACCATTTCACTGTAAGGTCTACACCTGTTGTATTGTTGGTTAAGGGCTTGTTAGTAAGCATTTCACTGTAAGGTCTACACCTGTTGTATTGTTGGTTAAGGGCTTGTAGGTAACCATTTCACGGTAAGGTCTACACCTGTTGTATTCGGCTCATGTGACGAATACAATTTGATTTGAATGTTAACAAGGTGACACTCCATCTTAACTCCTCCTCCACATTTACTGGATTGGTTGAACAGTGCAGAAGAGAACCTCCCCTGACATGTTGTTTTCTTCAGGTCAAGACCAGTATGCAGGGGATCTGGTTTCAGGCTTTTCTTTTACACCTGCTAAGTTAGGTTAGGTTACATGTGACAACATTGTTATTTTATCTTTGAGATCACCTGTGGGTCATTTGCATTTGCCGTGGCAATGCAGGGACACGAGCAGGAAAGGGGAGGGGGAGGGGATTTACAACACTACCCCCCCCCGCTGAGGTGACAAGAATATCAGGTGAATATGGGAGTGGGAGGGGCATAGGGGTGAATGACGTCAGCAGGTTCGCCTGTGTCACCAATCACTACAGTAATGCGCATCATCCCCTCCTCTCCCCTCCCCTCTCCCCTCCACTCTCCCATCCACTCCACTCCCACTCTCCCCTCCCACTCTCCCATCCCCTCCACTCCCACTCTCCCCTCCCACTCTCCCCTCCCACTCTCCTCTCCCCTCCCACTCTCCCCTCCCCTCCACTCCCACTCTCCCCTCCTCTCCCACTCCCCTCTCCCCTCCCACTCTCCCCTCCTCTCCCACTCTCCCCTCCACTCCCACTCTTCCCTCCCACTCTCCACTCTCCCCTCCCACTCTCCCCTCCCACTCTCCACTCACCCCTCCCACTCTCCCACTCTCCCCTCCCACTCTCCCCTCCCACTCTCCACTCACCCCTCCCACTCTCCCACTCTCCCCTCCCCTCCCACTCTCCCCTCCCCTCCCACTCTCCCCTCCTCTCCCACTCCCCTCTCCCTCCCCCTCTCCCCTCCACTCCCACTCTCCCCTCCCACTCCCCCCTCCACTCCCACTCTCCCCTCCCACTCTCCCCTCCTCTCCCACTCTCCCCTCCTCTCCCACTCTCCCCTCCCCTCCCACTCTCCCCTCCCACCCCACTCTCCCCTCCCACTCCCCCCTCCACTCCCACTCTCCTCTCCCACTCTCCCCTCCCCTCCCACTCTCCCCTCCCACCCCACTCTCCCCTCCCCTCCCACTCTCCCCTCCCCTCCCACTCTCCCCTCCCACTCTCCCCTATTCACAAACTTAGTCAGAAGGGTTAATACACTAGAATGTGGCTTCCTGTCACAGTGGCACATGGTTTTCCATGGAGCTTGGGTGTGAGATTGGGTTGGCCGACCACGTCAAAAGGATATGGCGTCACTTTATACCCACTTATTATGTAAGTGGTTTTGGATAAGATGTTGTCAAGGGGGCGGTGGATCCGAGATCAAGTACCAGTAAGGACTTGTGAGTAAGGAAGCTACACTGTTAAGCACAGTGACGCCAGTTACAATAGCAATAGACATATTTACTTGAATAACAATCAAACTGACAGCATAGTTGGTGCCAAGAACAATTTTATCTTGGATCTGTGCTATTGGCCCTTCGACCTAACATTGTGCCTACAGTCCCGTGGGGTAGGAGAGCGGGAGAGGCTCTGGGAGGGACAGGCCCATTGTTCATCCTAGCTGGAGGACAAGGTCAGAGCAGACAGACTTGAGGCTGGAGCTCCCTCCCCAGGACTCAGTCTTGCCGACTCCCCTCTCTCCACTCCACATGGCTGGGGCCTCCCCACCCTCCGCTCCTGGAGCTCCCTTCCCCTCTCCTCACGACTACAGACTCCCAACTCCCTCCCCCTCTCCCCACAGCTGGGGCCTGTGACTAGCTCCCTGCTCACTCAGTGGTGTAAAGTACTTCAGTAAAAATACTACTTAAGTAGTTTTTGGGGTATCTGTAGTTTACTTTACTATTTATAATGTACTTTTTAGTCCATACATTTTACCTGACACCCAAAAGTACTCATTTCATGTTGAATACTTAGCAGGGCAGAACATTTTTCCAAATTCACACACTTATCAAGAGAACATCCCTGGTTATCCCCGATTTGTTAGTAAATTATGTCTGAGTGTTGGAGAGCAACAGGTAGGACCCACAGCAACAGACTGGTAGTCTATGTTGTAGACCTGAGTGTTGGAGAGCAACAGGTAGGACCCACAGCAACAGACTGGTAGTCTATGTTGTAGACCTGAGTGTTGGAGAGCAACAGGTAGGACCCACAGCAACAGACTGGTAGTCTATGTTGTAGACCTGAGTGTTGGAGAGCAACAGGTAGGACCCACAGCAACAGACTGGCAGCCCCTGGCTATCCGTGAATGTAAAAAAACAAGACCATTGTGCCGTCTGGAATTTGGAATTTGAAATTATTTATACTTTTACTTTTGATACTTAAGTATATTTGAGCAATTACATTTACTTTTGTTACTTAAGTATATTTTAAACCAAATACTTTGACTTTTACTCAAGTAGTATTTTACTGGTTGACTTTCACTTTAATGTGAGTAGGGCGGCAGGAAGCTTAGAGGTTAGAGCGTTGGGCCAGTAACCTAAAGGTTGCTGGTTCAAATACCTGAGCCGACAAGATGAAAAAAGCTGTTGATGTGTCCTTGAGCAAGGCACTTAACCCTAATTTGCTCCAGGGTCTGACCCTGTTGGTAGGCTGTCATTGTAAATAAGTACTTGTTCTTATTTGACTTGCCTAGTTAAAAAAATATCTTCACGTTTACTCAAGTATGACAATTGTGTACCTTTCCCACCCCTGGTCATAATATATGCACAAACTGTTTCGGCTGGAAAGCATGCGGACGCCTTTAATAATCTGATAGTGTCTGTAGTAGCAGTGGCTCACATCGCCCCTTACTTACTGAGAGTAGCAGAGTAGGCTGTGCGCCAGAGGACACATGTAGACCCGGAGAACTGGGCTAAGGTCCCTAGAACCAACATATTGGAACACAGTGGATAATGGAAAACACTACTTATACACAGGAAAACCCCACTTATTTACAGTAACTAACTGCAGACTTGGATGGATTGGAAACCCTGGGATATCCACCTCAGCACCTTCAATGGAAAAGCTAGTGCTGCTAAAATCTGAATAGTAGGGTTGCACTGTAATACAAAACAATACCAAAACAAAACCAATGTGTGGTTTTCATTGGTGGAATGGGAAATTATTTGATTAATTTCCTGTATGTGATTTACTGTTATTATGGATTGATATGTAATAAACATGACTGTACGTGCGGGAAGACGCAGACAGATGCATTCCCCTTGGACTCGTTAGACATTTTCACTGCTTCTGTTCTGGAGGCGTCTCCCTGTTACAACTTGGAATAAACCAGATGAGCAATGATCAACGTTGAGCAAAGCTAGTGTAGTGGAGGTCAAGTTATGTCAGACATTCTACAGCTGTTCTACCACATAATGGTAAGTGTGACATGTAGTCTGTATTGTTTCTATAATAAAATGTATAAATATAACCACATTTATTACCGTTCTCCACACAAAAATGTACAACTATAATAATAATACAAGTTTAATAGGTCATCCAACCAGACATTACCTCATATTATACAACCTGCAGTGGAGTGTATTTATTCAAATGCATATCCTACAAACACCAATGTGACTTACACATAGTAATACGTAATAATACTTGAATTATAAAAACAGAAGGATTGACCACAACAGATCTGTCTGGATCCACAGGAAGCAGTATGAGCTCAGAGAAGTTTTATTGTGCTTACGTGGCTGCTTGGATGAGGAACTGAGAGCCGATGGCCCGTCCAGGGTCTAACCAGAGCCTAGTGCAGTTGGTTCTCTGCTAGTTCAAACCTGTCAGACAGAAAAATAAACCAATCCTGCAGATGACTTAACTCACTGCATCAACGACTGACGGATAGAAGGAAAGGACAAACAGACAACGACTGACGGATAGAAGGAAAGGACAAACAGACAACGACTGACGGATAGAAGGAAAGGACAAACAGACAACGACTGACGGATAGAAGGAAAGGTCAAACAGACAACGACTGACAGATAGAAGGAAAGGTCAAACAGACAACGACTGACGGATAGAAGGAAAGGACAAACAGACAACGACTGACGGATAGAAGGAAAGGTCAAACAGACAACGACTGACAGATAGAAGGAAAGGTCAAACAGACAACGACTGACGGATAGAAGGAAAGGTCAAACAGACAACGACTGACGGATAGAAGGAAAGGTCAAACAGACAACGACTGACGGATAGAAGGAAAGGTCAAACAGACAACGACTGACAGATAGAAGGCATGAGACATGAGTCTCCAACTCCACAATGAGACTAATTCTATAAAACCATTCATGTGTGTTTAATGGTTTCTACATTTAGCCAAGAAAACAAGAGAATAGAGCAGAATAGATCATGTGTTGTAGTTGGCGATATTATTGTAAGACATAGTGTTTTGGAGCAGAATAGATCATGTGTTGTAGTTGGCGATATTATTGTAAGACATAGTGTTTTGGAGCAGAATAGATCATGTGTTGTAGTTGGCGATATTATTCCTGCTCTATTTTCTGGTCCAACACGGACAGTCACCTACTTCAGCCCAGTGGATCATTTCAGTCTAGCATTAACTTTCAATCTCTCAGCTGACTCCTGTTGTGGTCCTGTCTGGTGACATTAGCAAGACACCACAGCAACCCCATTTGCAGCAGTGAGACAAAGCACCACGGAGCCTCACCCTACTGTCCAGCCCCCAGACTCATGTATTCTTGTTATGCAATAATAAATAGACAGTGAATAGAAATGAAGACTCTGCTGAGCTTGTCATATCATTAATAATCATGTAAATTCTGTAGGCTATATTATAAATCCCCCAATTTTATAGATTTAAAAGGATGCTTAACCTAAGTTATTTGTATTGAAGCTGTATTCTTTTAAGAATTCAACCTGGACCACACATGCACATTCTTTCTGCAGCGGCAGTTCCTCACTTGTATGGTTCCTCATAGTGATTTCAGCCCCGCAGTCTGCACCAATACGTATTAAACCAAGTGAACCCTGGCTGTCTGCAAGCAACAATAAAATACTTGCATAGACAGCTCACGTTTGTCATGATAGCAATAACATAACATGGTAATTAGTTTTACAGGACAGGCTACAGCTTCAAGAGGCAGATTAACCTCCTGCTGAGCCAGGGAATCATGAATCATGCAACATGGTGTGTATTAGAGAAAGTGTTCAGCGTAAAAAGATCCAATCCCAAATTCTAGCCTAATCTCCCCGTCTCTCACAATGGTCACGCTGTCCTTTTTCTTGCTCTCTGAGATTTGTCTGATTTGTCTTTCTTTATTGATGACATGCATTGTAAATGGTGCATACAAATCCAATTATAAAACAGTGGTGCACCGTCCTGCCACACGCTTTCCCTCTGTCATCAAGGTCAAAACAACAAAGAACAGATTGCCATGTCCCTGGCAAGGCTCCAACCTAAAGCACCCAATGTTTGATGCTGCTGGGTAGGACTGTGTCTGTGTGCAATCAATAAAGTCACATTGTCCCACAGAGAGATGAGCACACAACCCCAGCCAGCTGTTCTCTTATTGCCCTGTGCTCATACCTGCCCCGGGCAGGCAGGCAGAGCAGAGAGGCAGGCAGACAGGCAGAGAGGCAGGCAGAGCAGAGAGGCAGGCAGACAGGCAGAGAGGCAGGCAGAGCAGAGAGGCAGGCAGACAGGCAGAGAGGCAGGCAGAGCAGAGAGGCAGGCAGACAGGCAGAGAGGCAGGCAGAGCAGAGAGGCAGGCAGACAGGCAGAGAGGCAGGCAGAGCAGAGAGGCAGGCAGAGCAGAGCAGAGCTATAAACTCTCAAAGTCTCACGTCAGAAAATTTGACCTTCATCCATGTTTGTCAAACGTCAAATTTCAAAGTGTTTAAGGTTAAGTTTAGGCATTATCTCCCAAGTTTTAAGATTAGGCATTATCTCCCAAGTTTTAAGATTAGGCATTATCTCCCAAGTTTTAAGATTAGGCATTATCTCCCAAGTTTTAAGATTAGGCATTATCTCCCAAGTTTTAAGATTAGGCATTAACTCTGAATGGTTACACCCATCCATCTGCCACCCCCGTCCACAACGCCAAAACCCACCCATCTGCCACCCCCGTCCACAACGCCAAAACCCACCCATCTGCCAACCCCGTCCACAACGCCAAAACCCATCCATCTGCCACCCCTGTCCACAACGCCAAAACCCATCCATCTGCCACCCCCTGTCCACAACGCCAAAACCCACCCATCTGCCACCCCTGTCCACAACGCCAAAACCCACCCATCTGCCACCCCTGTCCACAACGCCAAAACCCATCCATCTGCCACCCCCGTCCACAACGCCAAAACCCATCCATCTGCCACCCCCGTCCACAACGCCAAAACCCACCCATCTGCCACCCCTGTCCACAACGCCAAAACCCATCCATCTGCCACCCCCGTCCACAACGCCAAAACCCACCCATCTGCCACCCCTGTCCACAACGCCAAAACCCATCCATCTGCCACCCCCGTCCACAACGCCAAAACCCACCCATCTGCCACCCCCGTCCACAACGCCAAAACCCATCCATCTGCCACCCCCGTCCACAACGCCAAAACCCACCCATCTGCCACCCCCGTCCACAACGCCAAAACCCACCCATCTGCCACCCCCGTCCACAACGCCAAAACCCACCCATCTGCCAACCCCGTCCACAACGCCAAAACCCATCCATCTGCCACCCCCGTCCACAACGCCAAAACCCACCCATCTGCCACCCCCAAAACCCACTTGAAGGTAACAGCACTCATTGTTGCCGCTCGTTGCTTTAGATATGGATGGACGTTGAATACTGACTTGTATCATGGCTGACCTGCCTAGGCAGAGAGGCAGGCAGGCAGCTGAGCTGAGCTCCACTGTGGACCGCAGAGATTCACTTGGCATGAGAGTCTGAGGTATTATGAGGAGAGATTGCTCTCTTGTGGTGGTATATTTTGTTACACATTTTTTATTTATTTTACTCTTAAAGGTTAGTCCTCTCCTAACAGACAAAAACAGCTAACCGAAGGCCACCACTCACATGAGATTCGGTTCTGGTGTAGTTAAATAATAATAACATCTCATGCTTTTGCTCTAAAAGGAAGATGACTCAGTGGTTGGTGAATACTGCTTACCGGCATAGATTATAGATAATAATAAGGTATTTGAGGTAGATATGTACATGAAGGCGGGTAAAGTGACTAGTCATCAGGATAGATAATAATAAGGTATTTGAGGTAGATATGTACATGAAGGCAGGGTAAAGTGACTAGACATCAGGATAGATAATAATAAGGTATTTGAGGTAGATATGTACATGAAGGCAGGGTAAAGTGACTAGACATCAGGATAGATAATAATAAGGTATTTGAGGTAGATATGTACATGGAGGCAGGGTAGCAGTAACAGATGATGAGTGTGAAAATGTGAGTATTTAGTGTGTGTGAATGTGTGTGGGTTTTGTGTGAGTGTCAGTGTAGTGTGTCTGAGTGACTGTGTGTGCATAGTGTGTATATACACTGAGTGTAGAAAACATTATGGTTATTTAACAGTCTTATGGCTTGGGAGTAGAGGCTGTCTCTGAGCCTGTTGGTCTGAGAACAGATGCTCCGGTACCGTTTCGCAGACGGTAGCAGAGTAAACAGTTTATGGCTTGGGTGGCTGAAAGCTTTGGTGATTTTATGTGCCTTTCTCTGACACAGCATGATATAGAGGTTATTGATGGCAGGTTGTTGCCTGGCACCACATTGGCAAATGTCTGACTCTTGGAGTTCTTTGGAACAGGGTGGGCAGCTTGAAACATGTTGGATTCACCGACTGGGACAAGGAGAGGTTGAAAACGTCTGTGAACACACTTGCCAGCTAGTCTGCACATGCTCTGAGAACACACACTGGTATTCCGTCTGCAATTTTTTATTCTAATTAAAGTGATCAAAGTTCATTTGAGTCGCCTCTTCATTCAGTATTCTGCCCCCTAGAAAAACGTAATGTGAAATTGTATATTTTCAGCCCGTTGTCTGATATTCTAACTAAGAACTGATTTGGGTTGGGCCGGCCCGGCAATGTAGCCTCTCCTTGTTACGGACGTCAGTTCAACATCTAGTGTTGGATTATAATTTGGTTGAGTTGTCAACTATTGTGAATTCAATGAGAAATCAACACCATATTTCACCATGTCATTGAATTTAGGTTAAAAATGAGGAAATGCACTTACGTTGATTACTTTTTGCTAATCCAGAGTTTCCACATTGATTCAACGTCATCAAATAGATTTTTTGAGGTTGAAATGACGTGGAAACAATTGATTCAACCAGTTTTTACCCAATGGGTTACATTTGAGACCAATGCGTGGCCGTTGCTGTGTGAGAAGCGCACTTGTATCTCTCACAGAATTCCAATGAGAGTCAGGTGGCCTAGCAGTTAAGAATGCTGTGCCAGTAACGGAACGGTCGCTAGGGAGTAGACCTCAGTCTAAGGGCCAGAGAGAGTGGTGATGAACGGGCATGGAGAGTAGGTGTTGATGCCTGGAGGTGAGGGAGTAGACCTCAGTCTAAGGGCCAGAGAGAGTGGTGTTGACCGGGCATGGAGAGTAGGTGTTGATGCCTGGAGGTGAGGGAGTAGGCCTCAGTCTAAGGGCCAGAGAGAGTGGTGATGAACGGGCATGGAGAGTAGGTGTTGATGCCTGGAGGTGAGGGAGTAGGCCTCAGTCTAAGGGCCAGAGAGAGTGGTGTTGACCGGGCATGGAGAGTAGGTGTTGATGCCTGGAGGTGAGGGAGTAGGCCTCAGTCTAAGGGCCAGAGAGAGGTGTTGACCGGGCATGGAGAGTAGGTGTTGATGCCTGGAGGTGAGGGAGTAGGCCTCAGTCTAAGGGCCGACTAGCCCTGATTGGTCTTGTAAGTGACTGTGGATAAAAGCGTCTGCTAAATGTCAAAATGTAAATGTAGTGGCTGATGAGCACCGAGATGTTTTGTTCCTACATTTCCTTCATTTTGCTGTTTGAAAATGATTTGCTAGGAGATAGTCAACATGATCATCTCTGCAGTCCACAGTGGAGCTTTTTTTTTTTACATTGAGCCTTCTTGGACAGACACTGCCAATGGCAGCACACAAAGTGGGCTCTCCCAGTATGTGTTGCAGTGATATCACCCTGAGCCAATCACACGCAACCAAAGAAGATCAACGACGCCTACGCTCTGTGCTTTTTCTAGCTGCCCCTCCGCCACAGAAGGAAATAAGTGAGGCTGAAACAGCTGCGTTCTGCCTTACTCAAAGAAAGTTAACTAAAACAATAATATGACAGAGAGGTGACACTTAGTTTGCACTTTATTTAACTAATTATGTGACTTCTGAAGGTAATTGGACCAGATCTTATTTAGGGGCTTCATAGTAAAGGAGGTGAATACATACTGTATGCTTCATAGTAAAGGAGGTGAATACATACTGTATGCTTCACAGTAAAGGAGGTGAATACATACTGTATGCTTCATAGTAAAGGAGGTGAATACATACTGTATGCTTCATAGTAAAGGAGGTGAATACATACTGTATGCTACATAGTAAAGGAGGTGAATACATACTGTATGCTTCATAGTAAAGGAGGTGAATACATACTGTATGCTTCATAGTAAAGGAGGTGAATACATACTGTATGCTACATAGCAGAGTGGTGAATACATACTGTATGCTTCATAGTAAAGGAGGTGAATACATACTGTATGCACACACCACTTTTCCATTTAGAATTTCTTAAATTTTTTGAAACAATAATTTTTTAATTTCACCATTTTGGACTATTTTGTGTTTGTCCATTACATGAAATCCAAATAAAGGTCCATTTAAATGACAGGTTGTAATGCAACATAATAGGAGAAATACCAAGGGAGATGAATACTATTGTAAGACACTGTAGCACAGATGAAAAGGGAAGCTATCTATAATAATAATAATTTGTCATAAATAGCCTACGAATAGGACCCAGTTCTACCTGACCAGATCATGACATCAGGTAAAACTCCAGGCCCCAGAAAATACATTTTGCCACACCACTTTGAACCTGTGGTGCCACCTCTATATCACAGTAGCACCAGATCATTGAAAACAACACAAAGCAAGCCTACAGTACACCTATCCAAAGGATCGTTACCATTAACGGAGGGATATGGTCTCATCTGAGAAGAACGTATGACTTGTGATCCCAAGAAGGGTCAAGAAGGGACACAGCATACACCTCTCCCCATTGTCCTTGAATGGCCCTTCTCTAGTGTGGGAGACACGTTGCCCTTATCGACTTCTCAGAGGTGTTTTGGACGTGTTCCAAGCATGCGTGTAGTGGGTGAGATAGAGAAGGGAGAATGCCAGCCGCAGAATATCAACACTGCTAGGGATCGGGTTTGAGTCTTTATTTGGCATGGATGATGAATTGTCTCGGCTATATTTGAACAGTAAATCGTAATACAGTGAGACAACTCCTCAGTGGGCAAACGATAAGTTGAATTAAGCAGATCACAAGTTGAATTAAGCTGACTCTGGTTTCAGGCTAGCTGAAGAAGAGCAATGTATTTGAAAGGGAATATGGTTCCATTTGGGGCTCACAGAGTGACATGCAGGAACACAGTCCAGGTAATTGAAAGAATGCAGGGTAAAATACTATGCACCAATGGGGTTGAAGGTGTTTACACAACATGTCTTGTATTTTTCCTGTTACCTCCTGTCCCACCAACACACACAAACACACAATGTTTCCTTTAGTGGTGCAATGGTAACAGCAAAACAATAAATAATTGTCAGTTTACTTTTAGAAAGAAGTGCATCATCATAGAGAAAATGAAATGAAAATAAATGAGTTTCAGGAGATGCTATGTTCTCATTGTTCGCTTAGTCACAACAATACAGAGATTAGTTAAGTAAATACATTTTGTTCATACAGTACCTTTTCCCTTTATAGTGCATTTCATAGTGAATAGGGTGCCATTTTTGGCCTCACTGTACACTAGCTATGACTATCAGGACCAATGAGGCACTGGGCCATGCAAAACCAACTCTGCCACTGACAGGCTGGGTCCGCCCAATAAGGTGTGGCCTGTGGATGGTAACACACGAGCATGCAACCAGGTAACCCATAAAGCCCCTCAGACCATCACTTGTGTTTCAGTAGCTCTCTGCACGTCGACAATGACACATAAACTTCTTTTGTGGATTTTTACCCTAACTGCCTCTCTCAGTCTCTCAGGTAAGTCACTGGATACACCCGTCTCCTCACAGCACTATGACACAGGTTAACTAAGCCCCAGTCAGCCATGTTCTCAGGGTACCTTATTCAGACTAGTTTCCCTTACAGTACACTGACTGTATAGATATTTCTCAATGGAGAAAGTAAATGTTCTGTTTGAGGGAATTACAATGATAATTGAAAGGATTTCTACAGTGGGGAATAAATATAATGTGAGTTCCCACTGAGCACACACTTTTCTATTTGTTTTGTTGTTTCCACCTAAGATAAATGAAATTACATTGAACCAACGTGGAATAAACATTGAATTGACATCTGTGCCCAGTGGGTTGTTTAATACTGAAAACAGTCAGAAGAAGAGATGAAATGGTCAGATCTCTCCATGGCTTTGTTCAGTAAAACGTCTGAAAAAGCACAGCAGCCAGTATATTTAATTCAAAACTACAATCATTTTCATCCATTTGTTTCTAAAAATAAAGAGAATCCTGTGGCACTGACAGAGCACCAGACAGGGCTAACATGCTATCACTGACAGAGCACCAGACAGGGCTAACATGCTATCACTGACAGAGCACCAGACAGGGCTAACATGCTATCACTGACAGAGCACCAGATAGGGCTAACATGCTATCACTGACAGAGCACCAGACAGGGCTAACATGCTATCACTGACAGAGCACCAGACAGGGCTAACATGCTATCACTGACAGAGCACCAGACAGGGCTAACATGCTATCACTGACAGAGCACCAGACAGGGCTAACATGCTATCACTGACAGAGCACCAGACAGGGCTAACATGCTATCACTGACAGAGCACCAGACAGGGCTAACATGCTATCAGTTCTACATAGTTTAATAATTGCAGTAGTCAATCATCTCTAGACTAGGCATGTCTAAATAAATATGGACAATTGTGAAATTGTGTGGCTGAAACTGGACTTTGTACCACAACAATGCCACACCCTTCTCAACACTCTTCTACTCATTCTCCTGAGGGGGAGATGAGTCAGACAGGTATAAAATATATAAATAAAATAAATGACAAGTTCAGAATAGAATGGATCAGAATGGAGACAGACAAAGATGGTCCATTCTTTAATTCTCTCCTCACAGTAAGTCATGGTCCTCTTGAAGGGGTGAGGGACTATGAGGTAGTTCGACCCATCAGACTACATGCTCTGCAGAGAAGAGAAACCGAGGTACATTCGTTTCCTGTTCTCCCCCCTGCACAGCAGCTGTTTAGTTGTGAAATACTCTGTAGACATCATGCCACACTATTCTTTGTTAATAGTTGTGTTTACTGCTTGTAAAAAAAAAGTGGTATAAGAGACCATGTTACTGTACTGACGAGAGATTATATCTATGGTATCAACTAATCCTAATCTTCTCCCTCAGTCATCCAGGCCAGAAACTATGAAGTATGCAATGAGAGTAGGTGGGAAAGACATTGAGATGCATCTGGAGAAGAATAGGTACAGTATGTGCTCTGGCAAAAGCCTCCCATCTTCCAAAATGTTAACCTCTCACAACATAAGTAGGTTTATCACATGCTATTTCTTCCCCTTAAATAAGGAACGGCACTACATGGAGAACTGTCTAATGTTCAGTTCCCATTTCTAGCCACACACTGCATACTTAAATATCATTCAACAAATACATTTATTTTGTTATCACTGCATGAATTCCTTTGAACATGTAGGTCAGTCTGAGGAGATAATGTAATAAACTTCCCCTCAGGGAGTTACTGAGGGAGGACTATAGTGAGACATACTACACTGAGGATGGCACAGCAGTCATCTCTACGCCTCAGGATATGGTAAGTGATTACAACATATCCGTGATACGTAGCCATAGGCTGTTTAGAAGAGTCTTGGTTAAGGCCCTTTAACCTCGCCTTCTACTTCCTTCTGTTCTCCAGGATCACTGCTACTATCACGGCAGTATTGTGGATGACAGTGATTCTACGGTTAGCATGAGTACCTGCGACGGACTCAGGCAGGCAGCCCCACCTTTCTTCTAGTCCACAGTTATACACTATTTCATAAATCGATTGTATAATGTCTATTATGTGTTTTTATTTTAGTGGATATTTCAGAACGGCTGCCCAAAGGTACCTGATTGAGCCCCTGTCAGGGGGGGATGATGGTGATCACGCAGTGCTGAAATACGAGGACCAGAGCTCCAAGCCTATGCTGTGTGGAGTCACTAATACTACCTGGAAGGCAGACTACCCTTCCATTACCGGCAGGAGCCGCTCTCGAGCCACAGTAAGACATCCAATCCATTAATACACCTACAATGTCCCTAATTAAATATAGTCTGATATTCCCTAACAGGAAATGATGTGTTCTGATGAAGGTCATTGATGGCCGAAACGTCACCTTTTAACTTTGCTTGAATAAAACATAGTTTTTAATGGTGAGCGAGCGTTTCGTTTTCAAAGATTATCACATTCTTTGGTTGTACGTTGACAAATTTTTTGGTTGATTGCCCTCCACTTCTAACCACAATGTTTTCCTGTTTACTAGGGTCCATCTATACTTAAACAGCTAAAATATGTTGAGCTCGTCCTCGTTGCAGACAACCGTGAGGTAAGAACTGACAATACACCAGAAACACAAGTACCTCACCTCTACCAGAATCAACACAGTACTTGAACAGATCATTTTTTTGACCAAATAATATTTAGGGAACCAACCTATATCTATCAAATATTCTTAATAATCGTATCTAATTAGTGAGTAACGCATTGTGACAGGATGTCAGTAGTTCTCTTGCGAACACACTTAAACGTATTGCATCCATACCGTTTCAGTACAAGAAGATGGAGAGTAATCTCGGAAAGCTGCGGAAGAGGATATTTGAAGTGGTCAACTTTGTCAACATGGTGAGTCGGTCACATGGTGAGTCGGTCACATGGTGAGTCGGTCACATGGTGAGTCGGTCACATGGTGAGTCGGTCACATGGTGAGTCGGTCACATGGTGATGCCAGCATTCGCAAACTACAGTACATCTTATCAGATCCCCTTACAGCACCATGACCCTACTGCAGTACATCTTATCAGATCCCCTTACAGCACCAATACCCTACTGCAGTACATCTTATCAGATCCTCTTACAGCACCAATACCCTACTGCAGTACATCTTATCAGATCCCCTTACAGCACCATGACCCTACTGCAGTACATCTTATCAGATCCTCTTACAGCACCAATACCCTACTGGCCTCCATGTTAATTTGTTTCTCACTACACCTTTGTCTTCTGGCTCTGATTGAACATTACTCATTTGCTTCTCTACTTTATGAAGGTCATTCAACTGAAACATCAGTATATTTTAATTGTTATCCAATGAACTGTAACGGTTTCCAGGACTAGTTCTGGACTGTGCTTCAGGGTAAACCACCCTTAATTGTTTTAATGGGGAGAGTCTAACCTAACCATGAAATGAATCTGCCTGCAGGTATACAAGCCCCTCAACACATTTATTGCCCTGGTTGGTCTGGAGGTGTGGTCAGACAGCGATAAGATATCAGTGACCGCCCCTGCTGGTGCCACCCTGGACGCCTTTACCAAGTGGAGGAACAGTGACCTGGCCAAGACCAAGCCCCACGACAATGCACACCTTATAAGGTAGGACATGACGTACACACCTTATCAGGTAGGCCATGACGTACACACCTTATCAGGTAGGCCATGACGTACACACACATCAGGTAGGCCACGACGTACCCACCTTATTAGGTAGGCCATGATGTACACACCTTATTAGGTAGGCCACGACGTACCCACCTTATTAGGTAGGCCATGACGTACACACCTTATTAGGTAGGCCATGACGTACACACACATCAGGTAGGCCATGACGTACACACACATCAGGTAGGCCATGACGTACACACCTTATCAGGTAGGCCATGACATACACACCTTATTAGGTAGGCCATGACGTACACACCTTATCAGGTAGGCCATGACGCACACACCTTATTAGGTAGGCCATGACGTACACACCTTATTAGATAGGCCATGACGTACACACCTTATCAGGTAGGCCATAACGTACACACCTTATCAGGTAGGCCATGACGTACACACACATCAGGTAGGCCACGACGTACCCACCTTATTAGGTAGGCCATGACGTACCCACCTTATTAGATAGGCCATGACGTACACACCTTATTAGGTAGGACATGACGTACACACCTTATCAGGTAGGACATGACGTACACACCTTATCAGGTAGGACATGACGTACACACCTTATTAGGTAGGACATGACGTACACACCTTATCAGGTAGGACATGACGTACACACCTTATCAGGTAGGCCATGACGTACACACACATCAGGTAGGCCATGACGTACACACACATCAGGTAGGCCCCATCGCCAAAATCATTGGGTAGGTATGGACATACACACCTCATCAGGTAATTACTGTATAGGACTTGTTCATGTAAATGTCCTCTATCTCCGACTGGTCTAAGTGTTTCAGCTCTGTGAGGAACTCATGGTTGAGTAGAAGATAAACAGTGAATATAACAACAGAGGCAGATAACATTCACTTTGGACATGAACGCAAATCCTCCAATGTCTGCCAAACCGTGAAATGTTTGGTTTGTGGACACTCTTTTCACATCACTTCGATACAGCTACGACCGGAAGTGATTTTCATAGCAGGTGAGGTGATAATTTTTTGCTAACCCTAATTGTCCTAACCTGGTTTGAATACCCAAGCCGACAAGGTGAAAAAAACTGTCGATGTGCCCTTGAGCAAGGCACTTAAGCCTGCTCCAGGGTGTGAGGGTTTATGTTCAGAGAGGTCTCTGGAATTCTCTATGGTACTTTTGGAGTTTGTCCCCAGTTAGATCAGCTGCGCCGCGTTGCCTCTAATTGGGGAGACTATTTAATTTCAGTATTCCCACCTGTTTTTGTGTGTGTTCCTTATTGTTTCATGCCGGTTCATGGTCCCTGGCGAACCATTGTTTGGTTTTGGGATTACTCTTATTGGTATAAAGGAATGTTTTTGCACCACAGCTCTGATACAGGGGCACCACAGCGATCGTGATACAGGGGCACCACAGCGATCGTGACACAGGGGCACCACAGCTCTGACACAGGGGCACCACAGCAATCGTGACACAGGGGCACCACAGCTCTGACACAGGGGCACCACAGCAATCGTGACACAGGGGCACCACAGCTCTGACACAGGGGCACCACAGCGATCGTGACACAGGGGCACCACAGCTCTGACACAGGGGCACCACAGCAATCGTGACACAGGGGCACCACAGCTCTGACACAGGGGCACCACAGCAATCGTGACACAGGGACACCACAGCTCTGATACAGGGGCACCACAGCGATCGTGACACAGGGACACCACAGCTCTGATACAGGGGCACCACAGCTCTGACACAGGGGCACCACAGCAATCGTGACACAGGGGCACCACAGCTCTGATACAGGGGCACCACAGCGATCGTGACACAGGGGCACCACAGCTCTGATACAGGGGCACCACAGCGATCGTGACACAGGGGCACCACAGCTCTGATATAGGGGCACCACAGCGATCGTGACACAGGGGCACCACAGCTCTGATACAGGGGCACCACAGCGATCGTGACACAGGGGCACCACAGCTCTGATACAGGGGCACCACAGCGATCGTGACACTGGGGCACCACAGCTCTGATATAGGGGCACCACAGCGATCGTGACACAGGGGCACCACAGCTCTGATACAGGGGCACCACAGCGATCGTGACACAGGGGCACCACAGCGATCGTGACACGGGCTGACCCTGTAGGTCGGCCGTCATTGTAAATAAGAATTTGCTCTTAACTGACTTGTCTAGTTAAATAAAAGGTAATATTTATATTATACTTTTTTAAATAACCTGCTACGAAAAAGATCACTTCTGGTCGTAGCGGTATCAAAGTGCTGTGAAAATAGTGTTTCTCGTTTTGTGTGTGCTTGTCAGGCATCTTTATAGGGTCAGCTGATGGTCAACTGATGGTCACCTGATTAGGTTTCAAACTTTGTTATTCTTGATAGACCCATATTGATGAATTCATAACATGGGTATTTGACATCGGAATTAGAATCTCCTTTATTTGCTTAGTACATTTAAGCAATAAGAGCAGAGGAGGTGTGGTATATGGCCAATATACCACTCCTAAGGGCTGTTCTATTGCATAACGCGGAGTGCCTGGATACAGCACTTAGCCGTGGTATATTGGCCATATACAACAAACACCCCGGGGTGTCTTATTGCTATTATTAACTGGTTACCAACGTAATTAGAACAGTAAAAATAAATGTTTTGTCATACCCGTGGTATACGGTCTGATATACCACGGCTGTCAGCCAATCAGCATTCAAGGCTCGAACCACCCAGTTTACACATAGCAAGTCCACATAGACATCATACAGATACAATCAGTATTTCGGTGCCTGAGGACAACATTTCTGAACAAGAACAGCTGGCAATGTGTCCCTAATATTAAGTAGGTTATCCCATGTAAAAATTGGCAAAACAAACGAAAACAACGAATACATGGGCAGCACAAAAACACTGACTGACATGTATACGTATGTGGGGTTGGTTTCTTGTTTGTTGTGTTTCAGTGGCATTGACTTTGAGGGATCGACGGTGGGTCTGGCCTTCATCGGGACTCTATGTTCAGGTCATTCAGCTGGGGTGGTGCAGGTAAAGGTCTTTCATCAAATCAAATCAAATGTATTTATAAAGCCCTTTTTACATCAGCCGATGTCACAAAGTGCTATACAGAAACCCAGCCTAAAACCCCAAACAGCAAGCAATGCAGATGTAGAAGCACGGTGGCTGGAAAAACTCCCTAGAAAGGCAAAACCTAGGAAGAAACCTAGAGAGGAACCAGGCTCTGAGGGATGGCCAGTCCTCTTCTGGCTGTGCCGGGTGGAGATTATAACAATTCATTGCCATTAAGGCCAGTTCTTTCTCCAAGATGTTCAAATGTTCATAGATGACCAGCAGGGTCAAATAATAATACAAGTAGTTGTGGAGGTTGCAACAGGTAAATACATCAGGAGTGAATGTCACTTGGTTTTTCAGTGCAATAGAGCGCAGGTGCGGTAGAGAGAGAGAGAGATGAAAACAGCAGGTCTGGGACAAGGTGGTACGTCCAATGAACAGGTCAGGGTTCCATAACCGCAGGCAGAGTTGAAACCGGTGCAGCAGCACGACCAGGTAGACTGGGGACAGCTAGGAGTCATCAGGGCAGGTGGTCCTGAAGCATGGTCCTCCTGGTAGGCTCAGGTCCTCTGGGATGGATGGATGGATGGATGGATGGATGGATGGATGGATGGATGGATGGATGGATGGATGGATGGATGGATGGATGGATGGATGGATGGATGGATGGATGGATGGATGGATGGATGGATGGATGGATGGATGGATGGATGGATGGATGGATGGATGGATGGATGGATGGATGGATGGATACTTTATTGAAGAAAAAAAATGTTGATCCCCGAGGGGGAAATTTCTTTGTCGAGCAGCTACAACAACAAAACACAGGGCAGGTGCAAAATGCCAGAACGAAAATACACAAAAGACAGATAAATGATACATAGTATACATAGTATACTATGTACATATGATACATAGTACAGTATGAAAAAGTATAGAAATACAAGATATCTGGAGTGCATAAAAGCTATAAAAAGACATTGCATAGTATGGGTGGTTGGCTGAATATGTACACTATACATTGGTGGATGTTGGATGGTTAACTATACTATACAGGTCGATGGCAGAGAAATACTTCAGTAGCTAAAAATGCGTATGATATGAGTGAGGGTAATAATAGTTTACTTAGACATACTGGGTAATTGAACAGGTAAGTGAAAATTTAGCATGGTTAAATTAACTGTACAGGTAAATATACAGTTAAATTTACAGGTAAGTGAATATTTGCATGGTTACATAAACTGTACAGGTAAATGACAGGAAGAGATACTTAAATAGCTAAATGTGTGTATGATATAATTTGGGGTAATAATAGTAATTCCCTTAAAATACAGTCCTTAGTGCGCAGGGTTTAATTACAGACAACTGCACGTATTGCACGTTCGATATACTAAAAGCAATGAGAAAAGGTGCAACTGACAGGATACTAATATGCATTCCTGAGTGAATGACTACGTAAGTTAGGTCCAAGAATTACTTGCAATATTGCACGTGATATGATATAACAACTGTACATGAGTAAGTATATACAGACCTGAATAAATAAATAAATAGGTCCTGAGTGAATGAGTGACCAGAGTTACTCACGGATGGATGCATAATTGTTAAACTAGGTCCTAACACCCCAACAGTTCCAGGTCTATGTTACCGACGGCACGGCACCCCGGTGAGGCATTAAATAGTCTAATAGCCGCCGGCAGGAAGGACCTCCTGTAGCGCTCTCTGGCACACCGTGGTGGGATCAGTCTGTGACTGAAGGTGCTCCTCTGTGTGACGTTGTCCATGATGGCCAGCAGTTTGGCCAGGATCCGTCTCTCCGCCACCTACTCTAGAGTGACAAGGCTCATCCCCAGGACAGAGCTAGCCTTCCTGATCAGCTTATTTACCCGGGAGTGGAGGTAGAGTGGGAGAGAGAGAGAATTAGAGGGAGCATACTTAAATTCACACAAGACACTGGATAATAACATCAGATTTAACAAACTGACCCTAGCCCCCCGGCACATAGACTATTGCAGCATAGATACTGGAGGCTGAGACAGGAGGGGTTTCATTAGCTCTACATTTGAAATGTGGTAGTAGGATTCTGCTTGAGATATTTAACAAGTAAAATGGAGACGTTCTACCAAGTTTCCAAACTGTGAAGTTACCAAACTGTGAAGTTACCAAACTGTGAAGTTACCAAAGCTGTAAGAGTTGCAACATTAACTTCTTAAGAAATATTTGTGAGAAAAATGGAATAGGAATGAAATGTACTTTACGGTCCTATGTGTCTCAGATGGTAGAGCATGGTGCTTGGGTTCGATTCCCACAGGGGACCAGTACAACAAATGTATGCATTCAATACTTTAAGTGGCTCTGGATAAGAGCATCTGCCAAATGACTAAAACATTCATATAAAATTAAAATAATATGATGGATGGAATCATTTCACAGTTAGAGGGCTAGTTAGGGACCATCAATAATCATTTCACAGTTAGAGGGCTAGTTAGGGACCATCAATAATCATTTCACAGTTAGAGGGCTAGTTAGGGACCATCAATAATCATTTCACAGTTAGAGGGCTAGTTAGGGACCATCAATAATCATTTCACAGTTAGAGGGCTAGTTAGGGACCATCAATAATCATTTCACAGTTAGAGGGCTAGTTAGGGACCATCAATAATCATTTCACAGTTAGAGGGCTAGTTAGGGACCATCAATAATCATTTCACAGTTAGAGGGCTAGTTAGGGACCATCAATAATCATTTCACAGTTAGAGGGCTAGTGAGGGACCATCAATAATCATTTCACAGTTAGAGGGCTAGTTAGGGACCATCAATAATCATTTCACAATGACCCCAAGCATACTTCCAAAGTTGTGGCAAAATGGCTTAAGGACAACAAAGTCAAGGTATTGGAGTGGCCATCACAAAGCCCTGACCTCAATCCTATAGAACATTTGTGGGCAGAACAAAAAAATGTGTGTGAGCAAGGAGGCCTACAAACCTGACTCAGTTACACCAGTTCTGTCAGGAGGAATGGGCCAAAATTCACCCAACTTATTGTGGGAAGCTTGTGGAAGGCTACCCGAAACATTTGACCCAAGTTAAACAATTTAAAGGCAATGCTACCAAATACTAATTGAGTGTATGTAAACTTCTGACCCACTCGGAATGTGATGAAAGAAACAAAAGCTGAAATAAATCATTCTCTCTACTATTATTCTGACATTTCACATTTTTTTAAATAAAGTGGTGATCCTAACTGAGTTTAAATGTATTGGCTAAGGTGTATGTAAACTCCCGACTTCCAACTGTAACAGGTGTGCCTTGTTAAAAGTTAATTTGTGGAATGTCTTTCCTTCTTAATGCGTTTGGCCCAAGCAGTTGTGTTGTGACAAGGTAGGGGTGGTATACAGAAGATAGACCTATTTGGTAAAAGACCAAGTCCATATTATGGCAAGAACAGCTCAAATAAGCAAAGAGAAACAACAGTCCATCATTACTTTAAGACATGAAGGTCAGTCAATACGGAACATTTCAAGAACTTTGAAAGTTTCTTCAAGTGTAGTTGCAAAAACCATCAAGCATTATGATGAAACTGGCTCTCATGAGGACCGCCACAGGAAAGGAAGACCCAGAGTTACCTCTGCTGCAGAGGATGAGTTCATTAGAGTTACCAGCCCCAGATTACAGCCCAAATAAATGCTTCACAGAGTTCAAGTAACAGACACATCTCAACATCAACTGTTCAGAGGAGACTGTGTGAATCAGACCTTCATGGTCGAATTGCTGCAAAGAAATCACTACTAAAGGACACCAATAAGAAGAAGAGACTTGCTTGGGCCAAGAAACCCGAGTAATGGACATTAGACCTGTGGAAATATGAAGCTTGATTATATTTGAGCACATTTTAATAGAATGAGACAGTGACACTCATTCTATATTAATTTAATCTTGAACCTATTTATACAGGTTAGTTTCACTGATAGAAAATATGGTCAAACACATTAAATACTATTTCATGTTAACTATTTACTACCTTACAGGATCACAACCCCAGGGCCACAGCTGTGGGCGCCACATTGGCCCATGAGATGGGCCACAACCTGGGCATGAACCACGATGACTCCAGTGCCTGTGCTTGTTCTGGGAATAGCTGTGTAATGGCTGGGGCCCTCAGGTAAGGACTGTTATTAGGACAAGTTTTGAGATCTATAATGTTGTGACTAGATTGGAATGCTGTCAGTGATAAACCATCTGATTTGATTGTGGTTTACAAGCAAGAGGGAACATGTATTAAATAATACTTACAGGCTCATAACACACACAGAGCAGCCATACAGTCCTGAACCCTTGGACAGCACAGTGGTTTGTGCTACAGTGGTTATATTGAAAGTCAGTGTATGACCTTATGGGTAACTTAAGTTTTTTCTTTCAGCTGGGATATCCCAAAGTCATTCAGTAGCTGCAGTAGTTTGAACTATGACCAGTTCCTGATTAATTATAATCCTGAGTGCCTACTGAACAAGCCAGACTACCGGAATGTGGAATCAACCCCAGTGTGTGGGAATGGCTTTCTGGAGAAAGGAGAAATGTGTGATTGTGGCTCCCTGAAGGTGAATTAACCTTCTAACCATATTCCTTCTACCACCATGTAGATCAACAATGTGCCATTCAAATCAGACAAACGTTGGTTCTCATGGAGTTAATACAAAGTGTGTCAAGTGATTACATTGCATTTTTGGGAATAACATTTTATTTTCGTGGTCTTTGCCTCATCTGGCCTGTTTTCCTTAGCTAGGGGCAAAATGGATAATGCCTGTGCAAGCCTATCCTGATATATGTATATATCCGCCACCATCGCCCTTAGAAAAGCCTAAATGTCTACCCAGTTTGGGAATTTCTCTTCAAATGAGTTCTGAAATAGCAGTAAAGCAATGCTAAGATTCACTAGATGATTCACATTTCCAGACATTGAAGACTTTACATTTCCATGCATAATATGATAGTCATGGCTATATGGTGATCTGGTAGAAGAAACTTTGAAAGTAATAATCCATGAACATTAGTTTCCATTCCTGTCAGAGGGAATCAGTGAGCAGACCTGTCCAGACCTGTTAGTCAGTCTGATAAGACACCATCTTATTGTGTCACTGTCTCGCTGAACTACACCTCTCCTACTAAGTCGTGTTTGCATCAGATTCGTGTAATTCCTAATTATAGCCTACTACAGTACAATGTTTGTTTTACTTAGCGTGTCTTACTGTGGTATATAATACTCTAAGGGGTAAACATGGAGTGGGGAAACCCCTTGGAGTTAAAACCTACACAGATATCTACACACTGGATGGATTGTTCTCATTTCTTAATACCTTTCTGATCTCCTCATAGCGTTATCATAATGACGTAGGGTTTTCATGTTATAGGATTGTACAAACCCTTGCTGTAACGCCACCAGCTGCACACTGACCAAAGGCTCAGAGTGTGCTGCAGGAGAGTGCTGTGAAGACTGTAAGGTGAGACCAGACCACATGTCAACCATGTCTCTCTGTCTGCTCTAGACGTCCTTTTTGTTCCTTTGATGATAATACAGCCCTCTATGGACATGCAGCAGACACGTAGAACTATGTCTCTCTGTCTGCTCTAGACGTCCTTATGTGTTCCTTTGATGATAATACAGCCCTCTATGGACATGCAGCAGACACGTAGAACTATGTCTCTCTGTCAGCCAGGCTCGTTTCACGTGGATCAACACGTCAGCCAGGCTCGTTTCACGTGGATCAACATGTCAGCCAGGCTCGTTTCACGTGGATCAACACATAATAGACTACAGTGGGGAGAACAAGTATTTGATACACTGCCGATTTTGCAGGTTTTCCTACTTACAAAGCATGTAGAGGTCTGTAATTTTTATCATAGGTACACTTCAACTGTGAGAGACGGAATCTAAAACAAAAATCCAGAAAATCACATTGTATGATTTTTTAATAATTAATTTGCATTTTATTGCATGAAATAAGTATTTGATCGCCTACCAACCAGTAAGAATTCCTGCTCTCACAGACCTGTTAGTTTTTCTTTAAGAAGCCCTCCTGTTCTCCACTCATTACCTGTATTAACTGCACCTGTTTGAACTCGTTACCTGTATAAAAGACACCTGTCCACACACTCAAACAGACTCCAACCTCTCCACAATGGCCAAGACCAGAGAGCTGTGTAAGGACATCAGGGATAAAATTGTAGACCTGCACAAGGCTGGGATGGGCTACAGGACAATAGGCAAGCAGCTTGGTGAGAAGGCAACAACTGTTGGCGCAATTATTAGAAAATGGAAGAAGTTCAAGATGACGGTCAATCTCCCTCGGTCTGGGGCACCATGCAAGATCTCAGCTCGTGGGGCATCAATGATCATGAGGAAGGTGAGGGATCAGCCCAGAACTACACGGCAGGACCTGGTCAATGACCTGAAGAGAGCTGGGACCACAGTCTCAAAGAAAACCATTAGTAACACACTACCCCGTCATGGATTAAAATCCTGCAGTGCACGCAAGGTCCCCCTGCTCAAGCCAGCGCATGTCCAGGCCTGTCTGAAGTTTGCCAATGACCATCTGGATGATCCAGAGGAGGAATGGGAGAAGGTCATGTGGTCTGATGAGACAAAAATATAGTTTTTTGGTCTAAACTCCACTCGCCGTGTTTGGAGGAAGAAGAAGGATGAGTACAACCCCAAGAACACCATCCCAACCATGAAGCATGGAGGTGGAAACATCATTCTTTGGGGATGCTTTTCTGCAAAGGGGACAGGACGACTGCACCGTATTGAGGGGAGGATGGATGGGGCCATGTTTCGCGAGATCTTGGCCAACAACCTCCTTCCCTCAGTAAGAGCATGAAGATGGGTCGTGGCTGGGTCTTCCAGCATGACAACGACATGAAACACACAGCCAGGGCAACTAAGGAGTGGCTCCGTAAGAAGCATCTCAAGGTCCTGGATTGGCCTAGCCAGTCTCCAGACCTGAACCCAATAGAAAATCTTTGGAGGGAGCTGAAAGTCCGTATTGCCCAGCGACAGCCCCGAAACCTGAAGGATCTGGATGGAGGAGTGGGCCAAAATCCCTGCTGCAGTGTGTGCAAACCTGGTCAAGAACTACAGGAAACGTATGATCTCTGTAATTACAAACAAAGGTTTCTGTACCAAATATTAAGTTCTGCTTTTCTGATTTATCAAATACTTATGTCATGCAATAAAATGCAAATTAATTACTTAAAAATCATACAATGTGATTTTCTGGATTTTTGTTTTAGATTCCGTCACTCACAGTTGAAGAGTACCTATGATAAAAATTACAGACTTCTACATGCTTTGTAAGTGGGAAAACCTGCAAAATCGGCAGTGTATCAAATACTTGTTCTCCCCACTGTATCTTTCTGTACTCATGAATGTCGGCTGTGGGAACACTGACATTATCAGTGATAATGAACATAAAACAACCACTCTCTCCACAGATCATGGCCCCGTCCACAGAGTGCAGGAGTAAGCATGATGACTGTGACCTGGAGGAGTACTGCACAGGGAAATCAGCCCATTGTCCCGAGGATGTCTTCGCTGTCAATGGGATCTCTTGTGATAGAGAGGGGGGCTACTGCCACAACGGCCAGTGTCCACAGCATCACGGCCAGTGTGTGAAAATGTATGGACCATGTAAGTGTGAAAGCATTTCCCTCTGTCTAGTCATCACAGAGTCACCTCTCATCAGATCAGGTGATGTAGGTACAGTAGGTAGCTCTCCCAGTTCATATTCTCATACTGTAACCATTGTCTTTTTTAGATTAACTTCCTGTCATCAAATTGTCAAGTGAGGAGGTGTATTGTAAATTGTCAAGTCAGGAGGTTGTAAATTTGACCAGTTCTACAAATGCTTCCTCAATCCCAGACTCTTTGCTCTGGCAGTTACCATGAAGGAGCAGAGCCCTAACGCCAAGATATTTTCTAATGAATGGTTAAACATACACGTGGTGTTTCCTTTCTGAACCTCTAATGCCTTGTATAACATTGGGTGTTATCCCCTCCTCAGCTGCTGAAAAAGCCTCAACGTACTGCTATAACCAGAACACCAGAGGACTGTACTACGCCTATTGTAGACGGCCTTCACAGGACCAGTTCATCCCCTGCCAGAGCCAGTGAGGCATAACAATCAATGCCATATTATTTGGATAGACTGTCAGATCATGGTGTGTCACTGACACTACTCCCTCCTGTGGCTCTCCTCTGTAGAGATGTGCAGTGTGGGAAACTCTTCTGCAAGAACGGTAATGACGACCCCAACTATGGTCGCATGGTGAAGTTCTCTGACTGCAAAGCCTCATTCTACGTTGATCACACCAGTGACTTTGGACAGGTGGACACAGGGACCAAGTGTAATGATGGGAAGGTAAGGCTACTTTTTGGCGGTTGCTACTGAGGCTACCTCTAGCTGTGTTTTGGGAAATTAAATGAAGTTGAATGTATTATTTGTGTTATTTTCTCTTTTAATGTTGGGCCCATTATGTGTTCTATTCTAAGGTATGCAGCAGGAACGAGTGTGTGGATCTTGAGACAGCCTACGGACCCAAAGCCACCAACTGCTCAGCACTGTGTAAAGGACATGCTGTGAGTACAGCCGTCTCTGGTTTGGTATTTGTGAGCTCGGGATGAAACACTGCTATAAGCAGTCCACCTCATTCGGTTTGAGGCAAGATTTTCCAGGTCTCTCCAGTTGAGGCTGCTTGCTTTCTGTCATCTTTGCTGGATGTCTCCTCCAAGTGTTTGGGGTACTGCAGGGAGTCCACAAAAATAATAAACTCATTTTTAATGACATACCTACTGTATAAAAGAGGACAATATCTTCTTTCTAATGATGTCAACTTTTTATTTCTCAACTTCAAACATTGAGCAAATTACACTCACTGGATTATCAGACATAGGCTTTGAAAAAGCACCCGCAAATAGGCTACCATTGCGACAATTGCCGCTGGCTGCTGGTAAGCTTTGTTAACGTGGACATACATTTTCATTTTCATACATGCCAACACAAGGCTAACCTTTGTTTAACCAACTGAACAGCTGCTCTTAGTGTTTGAGGTTACCTTTGGATCTAATAGGCTATGTTAGAAGGTCAAAATAATGAATAACTATCTGTTAATTTTAAATGTTGATTACTTCTCCTTGCCATTATCATTCACCTGATGATAATGTATAATGGGGTTGTCGGTTTGCCTGGGAGGGGGGTTGAAGATCCCTACCTGCCTTGTAATAATGTGTGTGTTTCTATTCTGTAACACTGCAGGTGTGTAATCACAGAATGGAGTGTCAGTGTGAACCTGGATGGTCACTTCCAGGCTGTGATACAAAGGATGGAAACTTCACGGGTCTCTCCAGAGGTAGATCCTGTCCAGCGCCTGAAGACAAAGACCAGGAAATCGTTGCTTTCTAAAATACAGTTTCAATTGATAAAAGGGATAAGACTTAACAGTGTTACTACAATGTTACTAGAGTAATTAGTGTTACTACAATGTTAGAGTAATTAGTGTTACTACAATGTTAGAGTAATTAGTGTTACTACAATGTTACTAGAGTAATTAGTGTTACTACAATGTTACTAGAGTAATTAGTGTTACTACAATGTTACTAGAGTAATTAGTGTTACTACAATGTTACTAGAGTAATTAGTGTTACTACAACGTTACTAGAGTAATTAGTGTTACTACAATGTTACTAGAGTAATTAGTGTTACACAATGTCACTAGAGTAATTAGTGTTACTACAACGTCACTAGAGTAATTAGTGTTACTACAATGTTACTAGAGTAATTAGTGTTACTACAACGTTACTAGAGTAATTAGTGTTACTACAATGTCACTAGAGTAATTAGTGTTACTACAACGTCACTAGAGTAATTAGTGTTACTACAACGTCACTAGAGTAATTAGTGTTACTACAATGTTACTAGAGTAATTAGTGTTACTACAACGTTACTAGAGTAATTAGTGTTACTACAATGTTACTAGAGTAATTAGTGTTACTACAATGTTACTAGAGTAATTAGTATTACTACAATGTTACTAGAGTAATTAGTGTTACTACAATGTCACTAGAGTAATTAGTGTTACTACAATGTCACTAGAGTAATTAGTGTTACTACAATGTTACTAGAGTAATTAGTGTTACTACAATGTCACTAGAGTAATTAGTGTTACTACAATGTTACTAGAGTAATTAGTGTTACTACAACGTTACTAGAGTAATTAGTGTTACTACAACGTTACTAGAGTAATTAGTGTTACTACAATGTTACTAGAGTAATTAGTGTTACTACAATGTTACTAGAGTAATTAGTGTTACTACAACGTTACTAGAGTAATTAGTGTTACTACAATGTTACTAGAGTAATTAGTGTTACTACAATGTTACTAGAGTAATTGGTGTTACTACAATGTTACTAGAGTAATTAGTGTTACTACAATGTTACTAGAGTAATTAGTGTTACTACAATGTTACTAGAGTAATTAGTGTTACTACAATGTTACTAGAGTAATTAGTGTTACTACAACGTTACTAGAGTAATTAGTGTTACTACAATGTTACTAGAGTAATTAGTGTTACTACAACGTCACTAGAGTAATTAGTGTTACTACAACGTTACTAGAGTAATTAGTGTTACTACAACGTTACTAGAGTAATTAGTGTTACTACAACGTTACTAGAGTAATTAGTGTTACTACAACGTTACTAGAGTAATTAGTGTTACTACAACGTTACTAGAGTAATTAGTGTTACTACAACGTCACTAGAGTAATTAGTGTTACTACAACGTCACTAGAGTAATTAGTGTTACTACAACGTCACTAGAGTAATTAGTGTTACTACAATGTCACTAGAGTAATTAGTGTTACTACAACGTTACTAGAGTAATTAGTGTTACTACAATGTTACTAGAGTAATTAGTGTTACTACAATGTCACTAGAGTAAGTGTTACTACAACGTTACTAGAGTAATTAGTGTTACTACAATGTTACTAGAGTAATTAGTGTTACTACAATGTCACTAGAGTAATTAGTGTTACTACAACGTTACTAGAGTAATTAGTGTTACTACAATGTCACTAGAGTAATTAGTGTTACTACAACGTTACTAGAGTAATTAGTGTTACTACAATGTCACTAGAGTAATTAGTGTTACTACAACGTTACTAGAGTAATTAGTGTTACTACAGTAATTAGTGTTACTACAATGTTACTAGAGTAATTAGTGTTACTACAACGTCACTAGAGTAATTAGTGTTACTACAACGTCACTAGAGTAATTAGTGTTACTACAACGTCACTAGAGTAATTAGTGTTACTACAACGTCACTAGAGTAATTAGTGTTACTACAATGTCACTAGAGTAATTAGTGTTACTACAATGTCACTAGAGTAATTAGTGTTACTACAATGTTACTAGAGTAATTAGTGTTACTACAATGTTACTAGAGTAATTAGTGTTACTACAATGTTACTAGAGTAATTAGTGTTACTACAATGTTACTAGAGTAATTAGTGTTCCTACAATGTCACTAGAGTAATTAGTGTTACTACAATGTCACTAGAGTAATTAGTGTTACTACAATGTTACTAGAGTAATTAGTGTTACTACAACGTTACTAGAGTAATTAGTGTTACTACAATGTTACTAGAGTAATTAGTGTTACTACAATGTTACTAGAGTAATTAGTGTTACTACAACGTTACTAGAGTAATTAGTGTTACTACAATGTTACTAGAGTAATTAGTGTTACTACAATGTTACTAGAGTAATTAGTGTTACTACAACGTTACTAGAGTAATTATTGTTACTACAATGTTACTAGAGTAATTAGTGTTACTACAATGTTACTAGAGTAATTAGTGTTACTACAACGTTACTAGAGTAATTAGTGTTACTACAATGTTACTAGAGTAATTAGTGTTACTACAATGTTACTAGAGTAATTAGTGTTACTACAATGTTACTAGAGTAATTAGTGTTACTACAATGTTACTAGAGTAATTAGTGTTACTACAACGTTACTAGAATAATTAGTGTTACTACAATGTTACTAGAGTAATTAGTGTTACTACAATGTTACTAGAGTAATTAGTGTTACAACAGGTTTTTGAGCATCTTTATGTGTTTTCATTGTATTCATCCCCTGTATAGACATTTCCGTAACCTTGCCAACCTCTATGTGTGGTTGTAGAAGGAGTGATTGGCATTGCAGTGACCGTCTCTCTGATGCTCCTGGCTGCTGTTGCTGGGGCAGCGGCTGTGATTCTAAAGAAGAGACGACAGTCCCCCATTCTGCCTAGGTCAGGTCACTATGTGGGGCATATATAAACATTCACTGACAAGATTATTCTTTCATGAATTAAGATGTACTCAATTGTCAGGTCTCCCTTGTATTAGAGGTATTCTGACATCAATGGTTAAATAAATCACTGTCTGCTCATCCACCAGCCACAAAACCCAAAAGAAAATCAGTGCAGTGAACAACCCCATTCATAAACTGCCAATCACCAGGCTAAGCAACGCTAAGCCACAGCTGGTAATACTAATCAATACTTTCTGGTTGATACAGTATCATCTCAATGGAGGTCTTGGTTGATGAGACTGTTGCCTATTTATTAGTCTCTTTACTATTTCCAGCCCAAGCGACCAAAAGGAGCTCCGCCCCCACCCCCTCCAGCTGCAACCCAATCACAAGCCCCGGTTTATGACTTCAGGGCCGCACGACAGGTAAGAGACTATTAGCATAATTTTAAATATCACAATGGCAGCTACAGTTGAAGACGGAAGTTTAGCCAAATACATTTAAACTCAGTTTTCACAATTCCTGACATTTAATCCTAGTAAACATTCCCTGTCTTAAGTCAGTTAGGATCACCACTTTATTTTAAGAATGTGAAATGTCAGAATAATAGTAGAGAGAATGATTTATTTCAGCTTTTATTTCTTTCATCACATTCTCAGTGGGTCAGAAGTTTACATACATTCAATTAGTATTTGGTAGCATTGCCTTTAAATTGTTTAACTTGGGTCAAATGTTTCGGGTAGCCTTCCACAAGCTTCCCACAATAAGTTGGGTGAATTTTGGCCCATTCCTCCTGACAGAACTGGTGTAACTGAGTCAGGTTTGTAGGCCTCCTTGCTCGCACACACTTTTTCAGTTCTGACCACAAATGTTCTATAGGATTGAGGTCAGGGCATTGTGATGGCAACTCCAATACCTTGACTTTGTTGTCCTTAAGCCATTTTGCCACAACTTTGGAAGTATGCTTGGGGTCATTGTCCATTTGGAAGACCAATTTGCGACCAAGCTTTAACTTCCTGACTGATGTCTTGAGATGTTGCTTCAATATATCCACATTATTTTCCTTCCTCATGATGCCATCTATTTTGTGAAGTGCACCAGACCCTCCTGCAGCAAAGAACCCCCACAACATGATGCTGCCACCCCCGTGCTTCACGGTTGGGATGGTGTTCTTCGGCTTGCAAGCCCCCCTTTTTCCTCCAAACCTAACGATGGTCATTATGGCCAAACAGTTCTATTTTTGTTTCATCAGACCAGAGGACAAACCGTAGTCTGGCTTTTTTATGGCGGTTTTGGAGCAGTGGCTTCTTCCTTGCTGAGCGGCCTTTCAGGTTATGTCGATATAGGACTTGTTTTACTGTGGATATAGATACTTTTGTACCTGTTTCCTCCAGATATTCACAAGGTCCTTTGCTGTTGTTCTGGGATTGATTTGAACTTTTCACACCAAAGTACGTTCATCTCTAGGAGACAGAACGCGTCTCCTTCCTGAGCGGTATGACGGCTGTGTGGTCCCATGGTGTTTATACTTGCATACCATTGTTTGTACAGATGAACGTGGTACCTTCAGGCGTTTGGAAATTGCTCCCAAGGGATGAACCAGACTTGTAGAGATTTTATTTCTGAGGTCTTGGCTGATTTCTTTTGATTTTCCCATGATGTCGAGCAAAGAGGCACAGAGTTTGAAGGTAGGCCTTGAAATACATCCACAGGTACACCTCCAATTGACTCAAATTATGTCAATTAGCCTATCAGAAGCTTCTAAAGCCATGACATCATTTTCTGGAATTTTCCAAGCTGTTTAAAGGCACAGTCAACTTAGTGTATGTAAATGTCTGACCCACTGGAATTGTGAAATAAGTGAAATAATCTGTCTGTAAACAATTGTTGGAAGAATTACTTGTCATGCACAAAGTAGATGTCCTAACCGACTCTCCAAAACTATAGTTTGTTAACATGAAATCTGTGGAGTGGTTGAAATATGAGTTTTAATGACTTCAACCTAAGTGTCTGTAAACTTCCGACTTCAACTGTAAGTGAATTAATCCATTTAGATTTGAATGGGAATAACATTAAATAAAGTACATGTCTCTCTCTCAGGCCCTGAGAGCAACACCACCACGTGTCTGATGTCGGTATTTAGAGGAGAGGACACAGGAGGATCTCAAACCTTACCAACACCCCAAATGCAGGGCAGCCAGAGCATAGTCAGTTCAGAGACCCCATTTTACAGAACCCTAGACTGGAGACAAGTTGGCTCTGCCACCACCTCTGAAGAAGCCAGTTCCCAGATCTCTTTGTGCTCTTGCCAACTCCATTGCTCATTGCTTGGCATGATAGCACAAACAGACTGGCACTCAGGCTACCTATGAAGCCCCAGGAATGTGTTTGTGCCAATGATGTGCCTGATGGAAAACCTCAGTACAGTCACAAATATGGCATGGACTGAGGAGTCCTCTTTACGAGGAACGTCTTAAAACTGGGACGTTTTAGAATGAATTTTATACCTTAAATGTATATATTTGTCACTGCCATGTGAGGGAGTTAATGTTCAGTATGTGATATAATATGCAATTTATTTAGTACTATTACATTTATCAATGGTGACTGTATACGTCTGACTGTTGCTGAGTACTGAGTCTACAGTATAGAACTTTTATTAATACAAAGTATTACTGAGGACTAAAGTTCTGGATAAAAACAAATACGTGCTCAATACTGACAAAGTTTAGATTGAAGTCCAGTGAGCAAGAATTTATACTCTGCATTTTTTAGAACATTCTTAAATGCTGCACTGTGACTCTGCACCACAGTCTGATTCAGAACACAACTGCAAAACTATTGGATGTTTTCAGATTAAAATAGATTTGTCATTTTGTCAATCTACACAAAATACTCTGTCAAATTAAATAACATATATAGTTGTTGCAGAAGTATTCAGCTCCCCGAGTCAATACATGGTATAAACACCTTTGGCATCGATTACAGCTGTGAGTCTTCTGGGGTACATCTAAGATTTACACACCTGGATTATGCAATATTTGCCCATTATTCTCTTCAACGTTCTTCAAGCTCTGTCAAGATGTTGGGGATCATGGTTAAACAGCATTTAAGTCAACAATAACTTGGCCACTCAGGAACATTCACTGTCTTGTTGGTAAGCAACTCCAGTGTAGATTGGGTCTTGTGTTATAGGTTATTGTCCTGCTGAAAGGTGAATTCCTCTCCTAGTCCCTGGTGGAAAGCAGACTGAACCAGGTTTTCCTCTTATTTTGCCTGTGCTTATCTCCATCCTGTTTCTTTTTATTCTGAAAAACTCCAGTATTTTGCTGATGTCACGGTGCAAGCCCCCCTTTTTCCTCCAAACATAACGATGGTCATTATGGCCAAACAGTTCTATTTTTGTTTCATCAGACCAGAGGACAAACCGTAGTCTGGCTTTTTAATGGCGGTTTTGGAGCAGTGGCTTCTTCCTTGCTGAACGGCCTTTCAGGTTATGTCGATATAGGACTTGTTTTACTGTGGATATAGATACTTTTGTACCTGTTTCCTCCAGATATTCACAAGGTCCTTTGCTGTTGTTCTGGGATTGGTGCAGCCATGCCACAGTGCAGCCATGCCACGGTGCAGCCATGCCACGGGGCAGCCATGCCACGGTGCAGCCATGCCACGGTGCAGCCATGCCACGGTGCAGCCATGCCACGGTGCAGCCATGCCACGGTGCAGCCATGCCACGGTGCAGCCATGCCACGGTGCAGCCATGCCACGGGGCAGCCATGCCACGGTGCAGCCATGCCACGGTGCAGCCATGCCACGGTGCAGCCATGCCACGGTGCAGCCACCACACTGCTTTGACAATAAGGAGACACTTACTCAGTGTTGTGATGGATTTGCCCCAATCATAAGGCTTTGCATTTAGGCCAAAAAGTGTATTATTTTTTATTTTGTTCAGTATTACTTTAGTGCCTTGTGGCATACAAATGGCATGTTTTAGAATATTAATATTCTGTATATTTAGGTCATTATTGTTGAGTCACTACAATGTTTTCTCCTTTCACAGCCATTGAACTCTGTAGTGGTTTTACAATCCCCATTGGTGTCATGGTAACATCCCTGAGCAGTTTCCTTCCTGTCCTGCAGCTCAGTTCTGAAGAACGACTATGTGTCTGGGTGATTTAATACATAATCCAGAGCATAATTTATTAACAACCATGCTTAGAGAGATATTTATGACTGATTTATTAGTTACCCATTTACCAATTTGGGCGGCAGGTAGCCCAGTGGTTAGAGTGTTGGGCCTGTAACCGAAAGGTCCCCGAGCTGACAAGGTAAAAATCTGTCGTTCTGCCCCTGAACAAGGCAGTTAACCCACTGTTCCTAGGCCGTCATTGTAAATAAGAATTTGTTCTTAACTGACTTGCCTAGTAAAATAAAGGCAAAAAATAAATAAAGTTAAAAATAAATAAATAATAATAATAAAAAAAAATCCCTGCCCTTCTTTAAAGTGTTCTAAAAGCTCCCTGGTCTTTGTAGTTCAACTTGACTGAGGGACTTTGGGACCTTACAGATGTATGCATGGGGACAGAGGAAGGGTCCAAAATCATGTCAACCCCTATTATTGTAACTTGTGATTAAAGGCTAATTTCACTCCTTAACCAATTTAGGCTTGACTTAACAAAGGGGCTGAAAACTAAACAAATATTTTAGTTCTGAATTTCTATAAAAAATAATTTTTTTCTTCCACTTTTAGGAGTATTTTATGTATTTTGTTGACAAAAATCTGAAGAAATCAATACTTTTGCAAGGCACTGTATCTCCGTGAAAGTGTCTGATCTGCAATGACAGTATACTATTACTTGAGGAACAACAATGGCTCTCTCAGATTGTAAAAAGATGCCACCTGATTAACGACAGACAGACTGTCCTGCTTATGTAGAATTGATATTTATAAACAACTATTCAGGGCGCAACAAGTCTACCAGAGTACACAATGATTCATGCATCCAGCCATCCAACCAGACGTGTTGACAAGAGATTAGCAATATGTAGTAGAGTTCAGATCAAGAGAGGCCTAGAATGTAGGCTTTACACAAGCAATTGAAGCAAGAAAGGATCTGGCACACGATCCTCAAAGCTGCAGAGCTAATAAGCTCAGACAACCACGACAGGGACAACAAGAAACTCTTTGCATCTGAATTTAATTTTTTTAGAGATACATACAGTGGGGAGAACAAGTATTTGATACACTGCCGATTTTGCAGGTTTTCCTCCTTACAAAGCATGTAGAGGTCTGTAATTTTTATAGTAGGTACACTTCAACTGTGAGAGACGGAATCTAAAACAAAAATCCAGAAAATCACATTGTATGATTTTTAAATAATTAATTTGCATTTTATTGCATGACATAAGTATTTGATCACCTACCAACCAGTAAGAATTCCGTCTCTCACAGACCTGCTAGTTTTTCTTTAAGAAGCCCTCCTGTTCTCCACTCATTACCTGTATTAACTGCACCTGTTTGAACTCGTTACCTGTATAAAAGACACCTGTCCACACACTCAATCAAACGGACTCCACACACTCAATCAAACAGCTGTGTAAGGACATCAGGGATAAAATTGTAGACCTGCACAAGGCTGGGATGGGCTACAGGACAATAGGCAGTTAGCTTGGTGAGAAGGCAACAACTGTTGGCGCAATTATTAGAAAATAGAAGAAGTTCAAGATGACGGTCAATCTCCCTTGGTCTGGGGCACCATGCAAGATCTCACCTCGTGGGGCATCAATGATCATGAGGAAGGTGAGGGATCAGCCCAGAACTACACGGCAGGACCTGGTCAATGACCTGAAGAGAGCTGGGACCACAGTCTCAAAGAAAACCATTAGTAACACACTACGCCGTCATGGATTAAAATCCTGCAGCGCACGCAAGGTCCCCCTGCTCAAGCCAGCGCATGTCCAGGCCCGTCTGAAGTTTGCCAATGACCATCTGGATGATCCAGAGGAGGATTGGGAGAAGGTCATGTGGTCTGGTGAGACAAAAATAGAGCTTTTTGGTCTAAACTCCATTAGCCGTGTTTGGAGTAAGAAGAAGGATGAGTACAACCCCAAGAACACCATCCCAACCGTGAAGCATGGAGGTGGAAACATCATTCTTTGGGGATGCTTTTCTGCAAAGGGGACAGGACGACTGCACCGTATTGAGGGGAGGATGGATGGAGCCATGTATCGCAAGATCTTGGCCAACAACCTCCTTCCCTCAGTAAGAGCATTGAAGATGGGTCGTGGCTGGGTCTTCCAGCATGACAACGACCCGAAACACACAGCCAGGGCAACCAAGGAGTGGCTCCGTAAGAAGCATCTCAAGGTCCTGGAGTGGCCTAGCCAGTCTCCAGACCTGAACCCAATAGAAAATCTTTGGAGGGAGCTGAAAGTCCGTATTGCCCAGCGACAGCCCCAAAACCTGAAGGATCTGGATGGAGGAGTGGGCCAAAATCCCTGCTGCAGTGTGTGCAAACCTGGTCAAGAACTACAGGAAACGTATGATCTCTGTAATTGCAAACAAAGGTTTCTGCTTTTCTGATGTATCAAATACTTATGTCATGCAATAAAATGCAAATTAATTACTTAAAAATCATACAATGTGATTTGCTGGATTTTTGTTTTAGATTCCGTCACTTACAGTTGAAGAGTACCTATGATAAAAATGACAGACTTCTACATGCTTTGTAAGTGGGAAAACTTGCAAAATCGGCAGTGTATCAAATACTTGTTCTCCCCACTGTATATACAGTACCAGCTAAAAGTTTGGACACACCTACTCATTCAAGGGTTTTTCCTTTATTTTTACTATTTTCTACATTGTAGAATAATAGTGAAGACATCAAAACTATGAAATAACACATATGGACTCATGTATTAACCAAAAAAGTGTTAAACAGATTTTTCAAAGTAGCCACCCTTTGCCTTGATGACAGCTTTGCACACTCTTGGCTTTCTCTCAACCAGCTTCACCTGGAATGCTTTTCCAACAGTCACGAAGGAGTTCCCACATATGCTGAGCACTTGTTGGCTGCTTTTCCTTCACTCTGCTGTCCAACTCATCCCAAACCATCTCAATTGGGTTGAGGTCGGGTGATTGTGGAGGCCAGGTCATCTGATGCAGCTCTCCATCATCCTTCTTAGTCAAATAGCCCTTACACAGCCTGATAGTCCCACTAAGCGCAAACCAGATGGGATGGTGTATCGCTGCAGAAGGCTGTTGTAGCCATGCTGGTTAAGTGTGCCTTGAATTCTAAATAAATCACAGACAGTGTCACCTGCAAAGCACCCACACACTATCACACCTCCTTCTTCATGCTTCACGGTGGGAACCACATATGCAAAGATCATCCATTCACCTACTCTGCGTCTCACAAAGTCAGCTGTTGGAACCAAAAATGTCAAATTTGGACTCATCAGACCAAATGACATATTTCCACAGGTCTAATGTCCTTTGTTCGTGTTTCTTGGCCCAAGCAAGTCTCTTTTTCTTATTGGTGTCCTTTAGTAGTGGTTTCTTCGCAGCAATTCGACCATGAAGGCCTGATTCACACAGTCTCCTCTGAACAGTTGATGTTGAGATGTGTCTGTTACTTGAACTCTGTGAAGCATTTATTTGGGCTGCAATCTGAGGTTGGTAACTCTAATGACTGTATCCTCTGCAGCAGAGGTAACTCTGGGTCTTCCTTTCCTGTGGCGGTCCTCATGAGAGCCAGTTTCATCATAGCGCTTGATGGTTTTTGCGACTGCAGAAAGCGTTGTGTATGTTGACGACATGGAGGAGCCTTTATCAGAAAAGGCCTTGAAGGAGTAAGTTTCCCAAATGCGCAAATCCAGAAGGGGAAAACTGGGAAGGCTGACTCGCAAAATGAACATTGTTACCTACTGATCTAATGACTGACAATAAGAATATTGAACATGCTCCAGTTCAATGAAATGTTGAATGGATTCAACGAATTGATTGAATCCTATCACATGATACCCGAGGATGAAAGAACAAATTATATACAGTGGGGAGAACAAGTATTTGATACACTGCCGATTTTGCAGGTTTTCCTACTTACAAAGCATGTAGAGGTCTGTAATTTTTATCATAGGTACACTTCAACTGTGAGAGACGGAATCTAAAAAAAAATCCAGAAAATCAAATTGTATGATTTTTAAATAATTAATTTGCATTTTATTGCATGACATAAGTATTTGATCACCTACCAACCAGTAAGAATTCCGGCTCTCACAGACCTGTTAGTTTTTCTTTAAGAAGCCCTCCTGTTCTCCACTCATTACCTGTATTAACTGCACCTGTTTGAACTCGTTACCTGTATAAATGACACCTGTCCACACACTCAATCAAACGGACTCCACACACTCAATCAAACAGCTGTGTAAGGACATCAGGGATAAAATTGTAGACCTGCAGAAGGCTGGGATGGGCTACAGGACAATAGGCAAGCAGCTTGGTGAGAAGGCAACAACTGTTGGCGCAATTATTAGAAAATGGAAGAAGTTCAAGATGACGGTCAATCTCCCTCGGTCTGGGGCACCATGCAAGATCTCACCTCGTGGGGCATCAATGATCATGAGGAAGGTGAGAGATCAGCCCAGAACTACACGGCAGGACCTGGTCAATGACCTGAAGAGAGCTGGGACCACAGTCTCAAAGAAAACCATTAGTAACACACTGCGCCGTCATGGATTAAAAACCTGCAGCGCACGCAAGGTCCCCCTGCTCAAGCCAGCGCATGTCCAGGCCCGTCTGAAGTTTGCCAACGACCATCTGGATGATCCAGAGGAGGAATGGGAGAAGGTCATGTGGTCTGATGAGACAAAAATAGAGCTTTTTGGTCTAAACTCCACTAGCCGTGTTTGGAGGAAGAAGAAGGATGAGTACAACCCCAAGAACACCATCCCAACCGTGAAGCATGGAGGTGGAAACATCATTCTTTGGGGATGCTTATCTGCAAAGGGGACAGGACGACTGCACCGTATTGATGGGAGGATGGATGGGGCCATGTATCGCGAGATCTTGGCCAACAACCTCCTTCCCTCAGTAAGAGCATTGAAGATGGGTCGTGGCTGGGTCTTCCAGCATGACAACGACCCGAAACACACAGCCAGGGCAACTAAGGAGTGGCTCCGTAAGAAGCATCTTAAGGTCCTGGAGTGGCCTAGCCAGTCTCCAGACCTGAACCAGATAGATAGATAGATAGATAGATAGATAGATAGATAGATAGATAGATAGATAGATAGATAGATAGATAGATAGATAGATAGATAGATAGATAGATAGATAGATAGATAGATAGATAGATAGATAGATAGATAGATAGATAGATAGATAGATAGATACTTTATTGATCCCCCGGGGGGGAAATTTCAATAGAAAATCTTTGGAGGGAGCTGAAAGTCCGTATTGGCCAGTGACAGCCCCGAAACCTGAAGGATCTGGATGGAGGAGTGGGCCAAAATCCCTGCTGCAGTGTGTGCAAACCTGGTCAAGAACTACAGGAAACGTATGATCTCTGTAATTGCAAACAAAGGTTTCTGTACCAAATATTAAGTTCTGCTTCTCTGATGTATCAAATACTTATGTCATGCAATAAAATGCAAATGAATTACTTAAAAATCATACAATGTGATTTTCTGGATTTTTGTTTTAGATTCCGTCACTCACAGTTGAAGTGTACCTATGATAAAAATGACAGACTTCTACATGCTTTGTAAGTGGGAAAACCTGCAAAATCGGCAGTGTATGTTTAATTGGTATGAACCCAAATGGCAGAATGTTAAGGCATTTCTTCTTACTGTGTCCAAATGGATCTCAGGTGCAGCCCAGCACTAGAGAAAAATAATGTTAAACCTAATGACAGTGTGTCCCAAACCTCCAGCCACAGGTCTAACAGGAGTTCACGCTCAGGTGTATCATCCACATCCTTAGCCTGCATCCGAGCAGAGGCTGAAATAACAAAGGCTGCTGCTCTCAAGTTCAAACACCATCTAGAGGATAAGGAGCAGGAATTAAACCAACAAAATATGGAACTGAGGAAAAGAATGGAGAAGTTAGAGCTACCTCAGCAAAACTCACAGTTTCAACATCTGCAGGGGAAGAAATAAAGGCCAACTCAACAACAATAGATGGCTACTTTGAGTCGATGGCAGAGAGATACAGGATCTCAGACCTTGAATTCCATACAGGGCAGAGAGATACAGGATCTCAGACCTTGAATTCCTCACAGGGCAGAGAGATACAGGATCTCAGACCTTGAATTCCACACAGGGCAGAGAGATACAGGATCTCAGACCTTGAATTCCACACAGGGCAGAGAGATACAGGATCTCAGACCTTGAATTCCACACAGGGCAGAGAGATACAGGATCTCAGACCTTGAATTCCACACAGGGCAGAGGAGCACTTCAGCCAGACATCCGCCAAGTGTGCATCCCAAAGGACCCCAATTCATTGAGCACATTGACATTCAATTGGCCCAGGCTCACAGTATTTCAGCTCAATCAGAACAGTCAGCACACGGTGTGATTCAGACAGCAGCTCACGGAAAGTATACTGCTGCACAAGACTCTGACCCAAGTCTGCAGGCTTTTACAGGACAAGGACCATTTGTGTTGACCAACTCACGTAGAGGGCCACGGGGAGAACAGGCAAGACTTTCACAGGACGGTGCTCAGGACATTTCACAGGACAACCCTCTCATTACCATTCTTCAAAGACAGAATGAAGATACTGCTATGTTAGTCAAACAGCAACATCATTCCTTTATGCCACCCAGAGACATTACTATTTTTGAGGGTGACATTTTACAGTAGAGATCTTCATTCAGTCATTTGAACACGGTATAGGTCATAGAGCCCAAACTAGCCAAGACAAACTGCACTTCCTCGAACAGTATCCCAGAGGGCAGAGCTAGTTAAAAGCTGCCAACATATGGCTCCAGATAGGGGCTATCAGAAAGCCAAGACCTTATTAAAGGAGAACTACGGTAATTAATGCAAGGTTGCCAATGCATACATGGAGAAGTCTTTTAGGTGGCCTAACATCTAACCCTAACATCTAACCCTAACATCTAACCCTAACATCTAACCCTATCATCTAACCCTATCATCTAACCCTAACATCTAACCTTAACCCTAACATCTAACCCTAACCCTAACATCTAACCCTAACCCTAACCCTAACATCTAACCCTAACATCTAACCCTAACATCTAACCCTAACCCTAACATCTAACCCTAACATCTAACCCTATCATCTAACCCTAACCCTAACATCTAACCCTAACATCTAACCCTAACATCTAACCCTAACCCTAACATCTAACATCTAACCCTAACCCTAACATCTAACCCTAACATCTAACCCTAACATCTAACATCTAACCCTAACCCTAACATCTAACCCTAACATCTAACCCTAACATCTAACCCTATCATCTAACCCTAACCCTAACATCTAACCCTAACATCTAACCCTAACATCTAACCCTAACCCTAACATCTAACCCTAACATCTAACCCTAACATCTAACCCTAACATCTAACCCTAACCCTAACATCTAACCCTAACCCTAACATCTAACCCTAACCCTAACATCTAACCCTAACCCTAACATCTAACCCTAACATCTAACCCTAACCCTAACATCTAACCCTAACATCTAACCCTAACATCTAACCCTATCATCTAACCCTAACCCTAACATCTAACCCTAACATCTAACCCTAACCCTAACATCTAACCCTAACATCTAACCCTAACATCTAACCCTAACCCTAACATCTAACCCTAACCCTAACATCTAACCCTAACCCTAACATCTAACCCTAACATCTAACATCTAACCCTAACCCTAACATCTAACCCTAACATCTAACCCTAACATCTAACCCTATCATCTAACCCTAACCCTAACATCTAACCCTAACATCTAACCCTAACATCTAACCCTAACCCTAACATCTAACCCTAACATCTAACCCTAACATCTAACCCTAACCCTAACATCTAACCCTAACCCTAACATCTAACCCTAACCCTAACATCTAACCCTAACATCTAACCCTAACCCTAACATCTAACCCTAACATCTAACCCTAACCCTAACATCTAACCCTAACATCTAACCCTAACATCTAACCCTATCATCTAACCCTAACCCTAACATCTAACCCTAACATCTAACCCTAACCCTAACATCTAACCCTAACATCTAACCCTAACATCTAACCCTAACCCTAACATCTAACCCTAACCCTAACATCTAACCCTAACCCTAACATCTAACCCTAACATCTAACCCTAACCCTAACATCTAACCCTAACATCTAACCCTAACATCTAACCCTAACATCTAACCCTAACATCTAACCCTAACATCTAACCCTAACATCTAACCCTAACATCTAACCCTATCATCTAACCCTAACCCTAACATCTAACCCTAACCCTAACATCTAACCCTAACCCTAACATCTAACCCTAACATCTAACCCTAACATCTAACCCTAACCCTAACATCTAACCCTAACCCTAACATCGAACCCTAACATCTAACCCTAACATCTAACCCTAACATCTAACCCTAACATCTAACCCTAACCCTAACATCTAACCCTAACCCTAACCCTAACATCTAACCCTAAAATCTAACCCTAACCCTAACATCTAACCCTATCATCTAACCCTAACCCTAACATCTAACCCTAACCCTAACATCTAACCCTAACATCTAACCCTAACATCTAACCCTAACCCTAAAATCTAACCCTAACATCTAACCCTAACATCTAACCCTAACTTCTAACCCTAACATCTAACCCTAACATCTAACCCTATCATCTAACCCTAACCCTAACATCTAACCCTAACATCTAACCCTAACATCTAACCCTAACATCTAACCCTAACATCTAACCCTAACATCTAACCCTAACCCTAACATCTAACCTAACATCTAACCCTAACATCTAAACTAACATCTAACCCTAACATCTAACCCTAACATCTAACCCTAACCCTAACCCTAACATCTAACCCTAACATCTAACCCTAACCCTAACATCTAACATCTAACCCTAACATCTAACCCTAACATCTAACCCTAACCCTAACATCTAACATCTAACCCTAACCCTAACATCTAACATCTGACCCTAACCCTAACATCTAACCCTAACCCTAACATCTAACATCTAACCCTAACATCTAACCCTAACCCTAACATCTAACATCTAACCCTAACATCTAACCCTAACATCTAACCCTAACCCTAACATCTAACCTAACATCTAACCCTAACATCTAACCCTAACATCTAACCCTAACCCTAACATCTAACCCTAACATCTAACCCTAACATCTAACCCTAACATCTAACCCTAACATCTAACCCTAACCCTAACATCTAACCCTAACATCTAACCCTAACATCTAACCCTAACATCTAACCCTAACATCTAACCCTAACCCTAACCCTAACCCTAACATCTAACCCTAACATCTAACCCTAACATCTAACCCTAACCCTAACATCTAACCCTAACATCTAACCCTAACATCTAACCCTAACATCTAACCCTAACATCTAACATCTAACCCTAACATCTAACATCTAACCCTAACCCTAACATCTAACATCTAACCCTAACATCTAACATCTAACCCTAACATCTAACATCTAACATCTAACCCTAACATCTAACATCTAACCCTAACATCTAACATCTAACCCTAACATCTAACCCTAACATCTAACCCTAACCCTAACATCTAACCCTAACATCTAACCCTAACATCTAACCCTATCATCTAACCCTAACCCTAACATCTAACCCTAACCCTAACATCTAACCCTAACATCTAACCCTAACATCTAACCCTAACATCTAACCCTAACCCTAACATCTAACCCTAACCCTAACATCGAACCCTAATATCTAACCCTAACCCTAACATCTAACCCTAACCCTAACATCGAACCCTAACATCTAACCCTAACATCTAACCCTAACATCTAACCCTAACCCTAACATCTAACCCTAACCCTAACCCTAACATCTAACCCTAAAATCTAACCCTAACATCTAACCCTATCATCTAACCCTAACCCTAACATCTAACCCTAACCCTAACATCTAACCCTAACATCTAACCCTAACATCTAACCCTAACCCTAACATCTAACCCTAACATCTAACCCTAACTTCTAACCCTAACATCTAACCCTAACATCTAACCCTATCATCTAACCCTAACCCTAACATCTAACCCTAACATCTAACCCTAACATCTAACCCTAACATCTAACCCTAACATCTAACCCTAACATCTAACCCTAACCCTAACATCGAACCCTAACATCTAACCCTAACATCTAACCCTAACATCTAACCCTAACCCTAACATCTAACCCTAACCCTAACCCTAACATCTAACCCTAAAATCTAACCCTAACCCTAACATCTAACCCTATCATCTAACCCTAACCCTAACATCTAACCCTAACCCTAACATCTAACCCTAACATCTAACCCTAACATCTAACCCTAACCCTAACATCTAACCCTAACATCTAACCCTAACTTCTAACCCTAACATCTAACCCTAACATCTAACCCTATCATCTAACCCTAACCCTAACATCTAACCCTAACATCTAACCCTAACATCTAACCCTAACATCTAACCCTAACATCTAACCCTAACATCTAACCCTAACCCTAACATCTAACCTAACATCTAACCCTAACATCTAACCTAACATCTAACCCTAACATCTAACCCTAACATCTAACCCTAACATCTAACCCTAACCCTAACCCTAACATCTAACCCTAACATCTAACCCTAACCCTAACATCTAACATCTAACCCTAACCCTAACCCTAACATCTAACCCTAACATCTAACCCTAACCCTAACATCTAACATCTAACCCTAACCCTAACATCTAACCCTAACATCTAACCCTAACCCTAACATCTAACATCTAACCCTAACCCTAACATCTAACATCTAACCCTAACCCTAACATCTAACCCTAACCCTAACATCTAACATCTAACCCTAACATCTAACCCTAACCCTAACATCTAACATCTAACCCTAACATCTAACCCTAACATCTAACCCTAACCCTAACATCTAACCCTAACATCTAACCTAACATCTAACCCTAACATCTAACCCTAACATCTAACCCTAACCCTAACATCTAACCCTAACATCTAACCCTAACATCTAACCCTAACATCTAACCCTAACATCTAACCCTAACATCTAACCCTAACCCTAACATCTAACATCTAACCCTAACATCTAACCCTAACATCTAACCCTAACATCTAACCCTAACATCTAACCCTAACCCTAACATCTAACCCTAACATCTAACCCTAACATCCAACCCTAACATCTAACCCTAACATCTAACATCTAACATCTAACCCTAACATCTAACATCTAACATCTAACCCTAACATCTAACATCTAACATCTAACCCTAACATCTAACATCTAACCCTAACATCTAACATCTAACCCTAACATCTAACATCTAACCCTAACATCTAACCCTAACATCTAACCCTAACATCTAACCCTAACCCTAACATCTAACCCTAACATCTAACCCTAACATCTAACCCTAACATCTAACCCTAACCCTAACATCTAACCCTAACATCTAACCCTAACCCAAACATCTAACCCAAACATCTAACCCTAACATCTAACCCTAACATCTAACCCTAACATCTAACATCTAACCCTAACATCTAACCCTAACATCTAACCCTAACATCTAACCCTAACATCTAACCCTAACATCTAACCCTAACCCTAACATCTAACCCTAACATCTAACCCTAACCCTAACATCTAACCCTAACATCTAACCCTAACCCTAACCCTAACCCCTAACCCTAACCCATGGAGAAGTCTTTTAGGTGGCCTAACATCTAACCCTAACATCTAACCCTAACATCTAACCCTAACCCTAACATCTAACCCTAACATCTAACCCTAACATCTAACCCTAACCCTAACCCTCTTTTAGGTGGCCTAACATCTAACCCTAACATCTAACCCTAACCCTAACATCTAACCCTAACCCTAACATCTAACCCTAACATCTAACCCTAACATCTAACCCTAACCCTAACATCTAACCCTAACCCTAACATCTAACCCTAACATCTAACCCTAACATCTAACATCTAACCCTAACATCTAACCCTAACATCTAACCCTAACATCTAACCCAAACATCTAACCCTAACATCTAACCCTAACCCTAACATCTAACCCTAACATCTAACCCTAACCCTAACATCTAACATCTAACCCTAACCCTAACATCTAACCCTAACATCTAACCCTAACATCTAACCCTAACCCTAACATCTAACCCTAACCCTAACATCTAACCCTAACATCTAACCCTAACCCTAACATCTAACCCTAACCCTAACATCTAACCCTAACATCTAACCCTAACATCTAACCCTAACATCTAACCCTATCATCTAACCCTAACATCTAACCCAGAAAAAGAAGGGTCTCTTTGCATAAACTGAATGTCATTGTCAATGAAAGCCTTTGAGGTATAATTACAAGTATTCCATAAGTGTCAGTGTACCATAGTAACTACTGACATAAAGATCTAAGAACACTGAAGCAGCAAACATTGTGGAGACCAATACTTGTGTCATTCTCAAAACTCTGCAATCCGCCCTGGCATGCTGTCAATTAACTTCTGGGCCACATCCTGACTGATGGCAGGCCATTCTTGCATAATCAATGCTTGGAGTTTGTCAGAAGTTGTGGGGTTTTGTTTGTCCACCCGCCTCTTGAAGATCGACCACAAGTTCTCAATGGGATTAAGGTCTGGGGAGTTTCCTGGCCATGGAACCCAAAATGTTGTTGTTTTGTTCCCCGAGCCACTTAGTTATCACTTTTGCCTTATGGCAAGGTGCTCCATCATGCTGGAAAAGGCATTGGTTGTCACCAAACTGTTCTTGGATGGTTGGGAGAAGTTGCTCTTGGAGGATGTGTTGGTACCATTCTTTATTCATGGCTGTGTTCTTAGGCAAAATTGTGAGTGAGCCCACTCCCTTGGCTGAGAAGCAACCCCACACATGAATGGTCTCAGGATGCTTTACTGTTGGCATGACACAGGACTGATGGTAGCGCTCACCTTGTCTTCTCCGGACAAGGTGTTTTCCGGATGGCCCAAACAATCGGAAAGGGGATTCATCAGAGAAAATGACTCTACCCCAGTCCTCAGCAGTCCAATCCCTGTACCTTTTGTAGAATATCAGTCTGTCACTGATGTTTTTCCTGGAGAGAAGTGGCTTCTTTGCTGCCCTTCTTGACATCAGGCCATCCTCCAAAAGTCTTCGCCTCACTGTGCGTGCAAATGCACTCACACCTGCCTGCTGCCATTCCTGAGCAAGCTCTGCACTGGTGGTGCCCCGATCCCGCAGCTGAATCAACTTTAGGAGACGGTCCTGGCGCTTGCTGGACTTTCTTGGGTGCCATGACGCCTTCTTCACAACAATTGAACATCTCTCCTTGAAGTTCTTGATGATCCGATAAATGGTTGATTTAGGTGCAATCTTACCAGCAGCAATATCCTTGCCTGTAAAGCCCTTTTTGTGCAAAAGCAATGATGACGGCACGTGTTTCCTTGCAGGTAACCATGGTTGACAGAGGAAGAACAATTCTGACTCAATCAGCATGACAGAGTGATCTCCAGCCTTGTCCTCGTCAACACTCTCACCTGTGTTAACGAGACAATCACTGACATGATGGCAGCTGTCCTTTTGTGGCAGGGCTGAAATGCAGTGGAAATGTTTTTGGGGGATTAAGTTCATTTTCATGGCAAAGAGGGACTTTGCAATTAATTGCAATTCATCTGATCACTCTTCATGACATTCTGGAGTATATGCAAATTGCCATCATCAACACTGAGGCAGCAAACTTTGTGGAGACCAATACTTGTGTCATTCTGAAAACTTTTGGCCTCGACTGTACGTTTGTTTATCATGTGTAACTCTGTGTTTTTGTCTCACTGCTTTGCTTTGTCTTGTCTTAGCCAGGTCGCAGTTGTAAATGAGAACTTGTTCTCAATTGGCCTACCTGGTTAAATAAAGGTGAAATAAAAAAAAATCAAATTGTTGTGGGTCTCTGGCGGTCCCTTAGGAGAAGGTGGTGACAACCCAGGACAGATTGGCTGCCCTGCTGTTACTGCTCAGCCCATACATGAGACACGCAGGAATGGCAAAATGAGTGCTACAGGATGCTGCCTTGGATGACCTGTCAAGCTACTACTGTGCTTGCCTTTTTATAGGCTGCTGGGGCTAAGTGCTAGCAACCTCTGGCCCTGGAGATCCTCCCTCCAAGAAGACACATACTGCACACACACACATATACTACCCTTTGTTATAGGCTGAGCTGGGGCTAAGTGCTAGCAACCTCTGGCCCTGGAGATCCTCCCTCCATGAAGACACAAACATTGTTGGCTCCTTTTTTGCATGTGTATAATTGTTTGAGAACAATTAGGGACTGGTGTGTAGAAGCCATTTGGCCTGTTTATGTGTTGTACATATTGTCTGTCAAGGGTTATTTTGACTTGTTTTGTACACTAGAGGGCACTATATGTTGGGGTCATGGGTCACATGTGCATATAGGTAGCACAGATAACCAGGAAGGGTTAGCACATTCTATATATAGCTTATAGAATGCATCTCCCTGCACCTTTTTGTATAGGAATGTGTTTTGGAGCTATTTATATACGCAATAAATGGGAACTTCTCCCCTAAAGAGCAACGTTTGGAAAGCTTATAGGGAATCGCCACTACATATATTCCCAGTCACCTTGCCATGGTTAAATGTGGTGGTTCGCCCTTTCAGTTTTACGCAAATGCTGCCATCTAACCACGGTTTCTGGTTTGGATGGCTGTACGGACTCAGACAGTATATCCCGAGAGAGCCATGTTTCCGTGAAACAGAGTATGTTACAATCCCTGATGTCTCTGGAAGGAGATTCTAGCCCTGAGCTCTACTTTATTATCCATAATATAAAAAGTAAAGTAGAGACCAAAAAAAACTACTTAAGTAGTACTTCAACGTATTTTTACTAAGTACTTTACACCAATGATCATACGAACCTTTTTGAGGTTCCTATCTCCCTCACTAACTTTAAGCGTCAGCTGTCAAAGCTGCTTATCGATCACTGCACCTGTATATAGCCCTTCTGTAAATAGCCCACACTACTACCTCATCCCCATATTTATTTTTGTTATTTTTCACAAATCTTGCACTCCAGTATCTCTATTTGCACATCATAATTTGCACATCCTTCATTCCTGTGTTAATGATGATAATCTGTAATTTGTCTCACCACTATGGTCTATTTATTGTCCTACCTCTTAACCTTACTGCATTTTGCACTACATTTTGCACTCTGTATATAGACTTTCCATTGTGTTTTTGACCATGTTTGTTTACTGTGTAACTCTGTGTTGTTTTTGTCGCACTGCTTTGCTTTGTCTTGGCCAGGTCGCAGTTGCAAATGAGAACTTGTTCTCAACTGACCTACCTGGTTAAATAAAGGTGAAATAAAAAAAAAAAAAAAAAAAAAAAAAAAACCTCTAGCCTTTGCTAGTTATTCTACTTATGAGGCAATGTCAGTAAATTAACACTAGATGGCGGTCTTGTTTACATTTTCCCTACAGAGCCTGCTTTGACCATCAAGGCTCCACCTGTATTGTAATTTGGATTAATTGAAATAAAACTTTCCTCAGTGAACTCCAATGTTCATTATAATAACATAATCAAGATAAATGTGACAATGTGATTGTTAATGTATTTTGTTGTGAAGTTGCAATCAATGAGGGGATTCGATTAAGCTGGCCGGGTCCCAGGTGTGCGTAGTTTGTACAGTGTGATGGAAGCAGGCTGCCTCCCGGTGGCGCATTCTGTCTGACAGCGAAGTCATCTCAAAACAAAAGTGACATAGGTTAAGTAGGTGGAGTAATGAGTAAGATTCTGTTTTTTCACATAAAGTGATTGCTTTTGATTAAAAATATATATATCTGCTTTCCCAATTAAACTTATTTGAAAATTCTAACACACTGAGATTGCCAATAGGAACACCTTCCTAATATTGCATTACCATTCGTTGGGCATGGACTTAGCATCCCTGTGGAACGTTGGTCCATGTTGACTTCAGTGCTTACCACAGTTGTGTCAAGTTGTCTGGATGTCCTTTGGGTGGTAAGCCATTCTTGATACACATGGGAAACTGTGGAGCATGAAAAACCCAGCAGCATTGCAGTTGTTGACACAAAACAATGCACCTGGCACCTACTACCAGACCCCGTTCAAAGGCACTTACATCTTTTGTCTTGCCCATTCACCCTCTGAATGGCACACATACACAATCCATGTCTCAATTGTCTCGAGGCTTAAAGATCCTTCTTAAACCTGTCTCCTCCCCTTCATCTACACTGACTGAAATTGATTTATCAAGTGACATCAATAAGGGATCATATCTTTCACCTGGTCAGTCTGTTATGGAAAAAGCAGGTGTTCTTAATGTTTTGTGTACTGTGTATATTTTATGGAAAAGAGATGTATGTTTCTGAACAATGCATCATGCTGCCTTGTTGACATGACCCAGCGGCACAGATTACTTAACCCAGGCACATGACGGGTGAAAGCCCAATGTAACAAGATAGTATCTTTGCCCATCTCTGGGTGTTGCTGTGTGCCTAATGCCATCCCATTCTCTAGTCACATAAATAGAATACGACTAGTCAGTAGAGGGAAAAAAACTAAATTGAAAGTAAATTCTAAGCCTAGATGCCATTTTGTACTTAATTTAGGAATATACCTTTAAAATATTAAACAATAACTTGAAATGGCCAAATGACTCTCAAAAACTAGAGATCAAGCTTTGTGATTTGGTGAGGCAACTCAAAAGACAACATCAATACAAAAATGTATTTATTCACTGTCCTTCTTTAAAAATATAGTTTCATAATTCCATCAACCACCTCTACGACGTTCATAAACATGAGTACTGAAAATCTATTTGTACTTGAAAGCAGCCAAAACACTGAATTATGAAACAACAGCTACAGCAGAGAAACTCTGAAATTAATCACAGTCAAATCAAAACAAAAACAATGATTAATAGTTGCATCATTAGTTGAATGTAGAAATGCTGGTAGGATACTTGGTATACAATGCATACAAGATCTATCATTTAAAAATAAATTAGGGACACGGCTTTTTCTTCAACCTAACTTACGGCAAACTGTTATTGCGGCGATTTGGCCCATTTCTCAATAAGATGCATTTCGGTTTGATATTAGACATTTAATAATCTAGGAGCCCTGTCGTCTTAAGAGAACCACAGATATGCATTAGAACATAAATGGTGGTCACCCACCTCAGGGCAGGCAAAGCACATATTGTATTGATAGTATAAAAGAAGCTGTAGGAGTACCAGAAGCATTAGGCAGACAGCCCAAGGACAGATCTCTCTGGCACTGCACCGGCCCAATAGCACCAGTTAGGAGAGAAGAAGCCTGACAGACAGACACAAGCCTCTCCTGCCCCAGGACATGCACCACCATCACATCAGTAACAGACAGCAAATGATAACTGAAATGGGGCACAGCCAGGGGAAGTAGACATTGATGGTGGGGCTAACTAAGGGTATCCAGACCAGCAGAGCAGTCAAGCCTGGTCAGTGTACACAGATAAGAGACAGAGCAATCAGCAGTGTGAACCTCCATATCAGTCAAGTTCAGTGTAGGCACTCATACCTCGTTTCCACCAAAAAAGAACTGGTTCGGAACTGGTGCTGGTTCAAAGTTTGTTCAACTTGCGAACCTTCTCAGAACCTGTTTGTTTTTCCACTGACTAGAGAGCCCAGCGAACGACGTCGTTACGTCACTGTGTACGTCGCCATACGTCTTAGCTTTCCCAGAAACACTTGCGCCAACTTCAAGCATAACAATTACAATGGCGGACTACATAGTCTTTCTGCTAATGTTTCTCCTGGCTTTGCGAATCCATCTTTGTTCAATCGTTGTACTATCTTTCTACAAGCGCTGTGTTTTTAGCAATGGCGGTAACAACCTTTCCCGTCGTGTTGTTGGTCACAATAACCCCGCCCCCTGCCCCCGACGTAAGCATGACGTGGTAAAAGAACGGTTCTAGTCCAGCAAAGAGTTGGTGCCGCTTTGGAACCAATTTTCCTGGCCGAGAACCGGTTCTTTGGCTGTCGAAACACAAAGAACTGGTTCGCGAGTAGGCACTGGCTTCGAACCGGCTCTCAAAATGCTTTGGTGGAAAAGGGGTATCAGTGGCTCTAACAGTGCACAACTGCAGCGTTTAGGCCAAGGTAACCAAACACTCTTTTAGGATGTGACTCCTTTAGGATCAGTACTTGTAATAAAAATGGTGCAAGAGACATTTTTGATGGGTACTGTAATATGTTCGATCCATTTCATGAATATGGATCAAACATAAAAATGTGCACACCTCAAACTACTACCATAACATATGGGTATACAGCTGACAAATGGATGCAGGAAAGTATGAAAATAGTAATTTTACACAATGGATTCTCTATAAATGACTTCAGTGAGACATTAAAGACATGCTCCGGAACTTTGGCAACTACTAAGTATTTTTTTTAACCTCCCGCTTTGCACTGGATGTGTCAATGTGTAGTTCATACATGCATCATCTGTGAGCAGAATTACTGTCTTACTTCAATTAGCCAAGAAATCCCTAGTTTGAAAGACACAGTTTTTCTGGAAGTTGTGGGACATTTTCCCCCATGTGAACCAGCCCCCTAGCAATTGGAGTTCTAGCCAATGAGCTTCAGCCCCTCGTCTTTTGAAAGACAGCTACTGTAGCAAGATGCGCACACAGCAGAGCAATGATGTGGGGCACATATCTGCACATACAGTACATACACATATCTGCACATACAGTACATACACATTTTCATAGACCACTTTTAGCTCATGAGCGCTACTTTCAGAACTACTGGCTAAAAAGTATATAAAAGTACAGGATAATCTCTTTAAGATAACATCTTTGGTGTCTTTGGTGTTCAGTCAATGTGATAATTACAAAGGAGGGTGTTCACACAACAGTGGATGACTGGCTTAGTTAAAGTATATACTTGATTTGATATGGACTGTATATGGTTATATCACCTTGCTTTATAACATGGATGCCATCAATGATTAAAGGAGTAATTTATGGACAAATCAATGTTCCAAAACTGATGAGCATCAAGTATGCTTATTATATCAATGATTAAAACAACAGTTAAGGTAAGTTGATAATATGGCAATGGACAGATCCTTCACAGGCAAGACCAAGAGAAAGGCCAATGGACAGATCCTTCACAGGCAAGACCAAGAGAAAGGCCAATGGACAGGTCCTTCACAGGCAAGACCAAGAGAAAGGCCAATGGACAGATCCTTCACAGGCAAGACCAAGAGAAAGGCCAATGGACAGATCCTTCACAGGCAAGACCAAGAGAAAGGCCAATGGACAGATCCTTCACAGGCAAGACCAAGAGAAAGGCCAATGGACAGATCCTTCACAGGCAAGACCAAGAGAAAGGCCAATGGACAGATCCTTCACAGGCAAGACCAACAGAAAGGCCAAGGTTTCAGAGTGTTAGTGACACCAACCCCCTCATTTATACACTACTGTTGTTTTGCATAGGCTTACGTTTTTTAAGTCATGTTAAAGAAAAAAATCAGAGCGGTAGTTCTCGGTTTGCATTTTGACTCAGAAAGTGATCTTGACTCATAAAAGGATGGTGACCAGTGCTGTAAGACATTAGTACTCTAAATATATATTAATTCATTTATGAAGTCTCAACATTTAAGTACCCTATGGAATTAAGTCAGTAAATGTCAGAATATCATGGCTACAGGTTTGTGCAGCTATACCTGGGAAATAGTTAACATCATGGTAAAGTCTCTGTTCATTTTGCATATCATTTACCATCATCTTCTGTAAAGTATTTGGTTACAATATAAAACTAATGACTGTAGATCAAATTAGATGTAATGAATGGCTCTAGCCAGATGAGGCACCTTCACTGTAACAGGGGAAGAAGAGGAGGAGGAGAGGAAGGACTGAGGACACACACCTGAGGGGCATGGACTGTTTGTCTGGGATAAAGTGCTAATAAAAATAGGCCTCATCTGACTGTGGTGATGGCCAGTCCAGTCTTATGAGGCCAGTTAATTATAAATGTACATGTATTTCAGACTACATCTAAAGCCCTGTAGCTGAGAGATTTAGCTTTGCAGATGCAATCACTGGTCAGGCAAGTCCTTTCTGGGGTGTTGTAGCAATGGGGTCTGATTCTGGTGAGAAGAGTGCAAATTCAATCTGGATTCTGTTTTTCAGTTGAACATGCCCAGACCAGCCTTCAATCGAAGTCAATCGACCCCCTTTGCATTACGTTGTGCCATATTCATAGAGGCTCACAGCATGACAACAGAGAAGATAGTTCCAGTGAGACTGCAGTGCAAGTCCACTGCACATACTTTACCTTCACTGTGGCCCCTTCATTACTGAATCATGAAGCCAGACTGCGGGGCCATGCGAGGGGGAGGCCTCTGAGGCAGAGCAGGGGTGCACTGAGACATGAAGGGGTGGGGGTACTCAGGGTTGACACTGGGCAAAGGGTGGCCTGCCCTGGGGGGGATAGGAGGGTATGGGGTGGCAGGATAGGAGAAGACCGCAGGCTGGGGGGCTACAGCTGGAGGGGGAGGGGGGGCTCTCCTGGGCTGGGGAACAGGGGAGTGGTTGTGGTCATTGGCCTCTGTGTAGAGGGGGGTTGGCCTGGCTGAGACCTCCTGGGGACGGGAGCAAGAGACTGGCACCTGAGGCAGCTGATGGCCCTTCAGCACCATCTCCTGCAGCTTGTCAATTTTCACCCTCCTCAGGTGGGCCAGCTTCCTCTTGCTCTGGTAGGAGTCTATGAAGGTATCCAGGGTGACGTCGCCATCCAAGAAGGAGTCAGCCATGTTCTGTTTAGAAAGAAGCAGACAGTTTAAAAAGCACATTCTGGATATTCCATGCAAATGCCTTTTTTTCCCCTCTCTCGCTTGTTTTAAAATTTCTTGTTTTTAACATTTTTAAATAAACAATATGATGAAAAGATGTGAGGATTGGACCGTAACATAACTAGATTCATATTTTTAATCCCAGCCCCCGTCCCCGCAGGAGGTCTTTTGGCTTTTGGTAGGCCGTCATTGTAAATAAGAATTTGTTCTTAACTGACTTGCCTGGTTAAATAAAGGTTAAATAAAATAAAGAAAAGCTGAGCGGTGTCCACCTTACTGGTAACAAACAGGAGCATCGAGTTAGATTAGATGAATAAACCATAATAGGGTGGAAATAAAATACAAAAACAGGAAAGGCAGAAGAAACAGACGCCACAGGAGACATTAGGTCTTCCTTAGACAGCGAGACAGACAGACAGACACTGTAATTAGTCGTTCTTTCCATTTATTTATTATTCCCCATATACTTCTCCTGCAACCCGCCTCGCCCAACGTGAAACGGACCTAATATCTTTATTTCTTTACTTTTTCGTAATTTAACTGAACCTCCGTCAGAAGCTAGCCTGCTAGCTAGCTTGCAAACTAGCTACTAGCCATTGCTAACCACTGCTAGCGGTCCTCACCACTGCTCTGCCTGCTCAGCCACTTTTAGTTCGGACATTATCGGCCAGTCTGCACAGCGCGCTACCAACCCTGCGCTTATCGGATTGCGTTCCCTTCCACTTCACCGGATTTCTACAGAAATCACAGGACCATCACACCGGATTATTGCAGCTAGCTAGCTGCAATCGAGTGGCTGCTGTTTTTGGCTAACACCATTGTCCATATGCTACCTTGAGCTAGCCTTGAGCTAGGCCCATCTCCCAGCCAGCCGACGTGTACTAGCTAATCTCCCGGGCTACAGTACCTTTGTCAACCTGCCTGGACCTTCTACTGTCGACACGGAGCCCCGCCGAGCCTACTGGTCTGCCGACGTAATTGTCCGACGTGGTCTCAACAGGCTTTTCCTCTGCGACGTCGCCGAAGATCCATCTGCTAGCCCTGGCCTGCTAGCACTCTGAACGCAGTCCAACAGCTGATGCCTGTTGGACTGTTCCGTTACATGGTACTTCATTCTGTTTAACTGCCAGGCCTCAGGTCCTGTGTGTAGCACAACAATTTCTCTATCCGACCCTTTTTGTCCATTCATCGTAATTACCCATCGTTGTCTTTAACTCTCTTAATTAACTGTTTGTTTTATGCATCTTTCATATTTCAATATGCCTTGCCTGCTGCTGTTTAGGTTAGTTATTATTGTTTTATTTCACTGTAGAGCCCCCAGTCCTGATCAACATGCCTCAGATAGCTCCTTTGTCCCCCCACACACGGAGACCTCACCTGGCTTAACTGGTGTCTCCAGAGATGCAACCTCTCTCATCGTTGCCCAACGCCTAGGTTTACCTTCACTGAACTCACATCCTACTATACCCTTGTCTATACATTATGCCCTCAATCTATTCTATCACGCCCAGAAATGTGTTCCTTTTATTCTCTGTACCCAACGCACTAGACGACCAGTTCTTAAAGCCTTTAGCCGTACCCTTATCCTACTCCTCCTCTGTTCCTCTGGTGATGTAGAGTTAAACCCAGGTCCTGTAGCCCCCAGTACTACACCTATTCCCCAGGCGCTCTCATTTGTTGACTTCTGTAACCGTAAAAGCCTTGGTTTCTTGCATGTCAACATTAGAAGCCTCCTCCCTAAGTTTGATTTATTCACTGCTTTAGCACACTCCGCCAACCCGGATGTCCTAGCTGTGTCTGAATCCTGTCTTAGGAAGGCCACCAAATATTCTGAAATGTCCATCCCCAACTACAATATTTCCCGTCAAGATAGAATTGCCAAAGGTGGCGGAGTTGCAATCTACTGCAGAGATAACCTGCAGAGTTCTGTCATACTGTCCAGGTCTGTGCCCAAACAGTTTGAGCTTCTACTCTTAAAAATCCACCTTTCCAGAAAGAAGTCTCTCATTGTTGCCGCCTGTTACAGACCCCCCTCAGCCCCCAGCTGTGCCCTGGACTCCATATGTGAATTGATTGCCCCCATCTATCTTCAGAGTTTGTAATGTTAGGTGACTTAAACTGGGATATGCTTAACACCCCGGCTGTCCTTCAATCTAAGATATATGGCCTCAATCTTACACAAATTATCAAGGAACCTACCAGGTACAACCCTAAATCCGTAAACATGGGTACCATCATAGACATCATCCTGACTAACTTGCCCTCCAAATACACCTCCTCTGTCTTCAACCAGGATCTCAGTGATCACTGCCTCATTGCCTGCGTTCGTAATGGGTCCGCGGTCAAACCTCCCCTTATCACTGTCAAACGCTCCCTAAAACACTTTTGCGAGCAGGCCTTTCTAATCGACCTGGCCCAGGTATCCTGGAAGGATATTGACCTCATCCCGTCAGTAGAGGACGCCTGGTTGTTCTTTAAAAGTGCTTTCCTCACCATCCTAAATAAGCATGCCCCTTTTAAAAAACTTTGAACAAAGAACAGATATAGCCCTTGGTTCACAACAGACTTGACTGTACTAGACCAACACAAAAACATCCTGTGGCGCACTGCATTAGCATCGAATAGCCCCCGCGATATGAAACTTTTCAGGGAAGTCAGGAACAAATACGCACAGTCAGTTAGAAAAGCAAATGCCCGCTTTTTCAAACAGAAATTTGCATCCTGTAGTACTGCATTGAGGCTAGGAAACACTGTCACCGACGATAAACTCAAGATAATCGAAAAGTTCAACAAGCATTTTGCTACGGCTGGCCATGCTTTCCATCTGGCTATCTCTACCCGGTCAACAGCTCTGTACCCCCCGTAGCAACCTGCCCAAGCCCCCCCCGCTTCTCCTTCACCCAAATCCAGACAGCTGATGTTCTGAAAGAGCTGCTAAATCTGGACCCCTATAAAATCTGCTGGGCTAGACAATCTGGACCCTCTCTTTCTAAAATTATCCGCCACAATTGTTGCAACACCTATTACTAGCCTGTTCAACCTCTCTTTCGTATCGTCTGAGATCCCTAGAGATTGGAAAGCTGCCGCGGTCATCCCCCTCTTCAAAGGGGGAGACACTCTAGACCCAAACTGTTACAGACCTATATCCATCCTGCCCTGCATTTCTCAAGTCTTCGAAAGCCAAGTTAACAAACAGATAACTGACCACTTCGAATCCCACCGTACCTTCTCTGCTATGCAATCTGGTTTCCGAGCTGGTCATGGGTGCACCTCAGCTACGCTCAAGGTACTGAACGATATCATAACCGCCATCGATAGAAGACAGTACTGTGCAGCAGTCTTCATCGACCTGGCCAAGGCTTTCGACTCTGTCAATCACCGCATTCTTATTGGCAGACTCAACAGCCTTGGTTTCTCAAGTGACAGCCTTGCCTGGTTCTCAAACTACTTCTCAGACAGAGTTCAGTGTGTCAAATCGGAGGGCCTATTGTCCGATCCTCTGGCAGTCTCTATGGGGGGTGCCACAGGGTTAAATTCTTGGGCCAACCCTTTTCTCAATATACATCAACGATGTCGCTCTCGCTGCTGGTGACTCTCTGATCCATCTCTACGCAGATGACACCATTCTGTATACATCTGGCCCCTCTTTGGACACTGTGTTAACTAACCTTCGAACAAGCTTCAATGCCATACAACACTCCTTCCATGGCCTCCAACTGCTCTTAAATGCTAGTAAAACTAAATGCATGCTTTTCTATCGAACGCTGCCCGCACCCGCCTATCATCACTACTCTCGACGGGTCTGACTTAGAATACGTGGACACCTACAAATACATAGGCGTCTGGTTAGACTGTAAACTCAACTTCCAGACTCACATTAACAATCTCCAATCCAAAATTAAATGTAGAATCGGCTTCCTATTTCGCAACAAAGCCTCCTTCACTCATGCTGCCAAACATGCCCTTGTGAAACTGACTATCCTACCGATCCTTGATTTCGGCGATGTCATTTACAAAATAGCCTCCAACACTCTGCTCAGCAAATTGGATGTAGTCTATCACAGTGCCACCCGTTTTGTTACCAAAGCCCCATATACTACCCACCACTGCGACCTGTATGCTCTCGTTGGCTGGCCCTCATTACATATTCGTCGCCAAACCCACTGGCTCCAGGTCATCTATAAGTCTTTATTAGGTAAATCCCCACCTCTCAGCTCGCTGGTCACCATAGCAACACCCACCCGTAGCCTGCGCTCCAGCAGGTATATTTAACTGGTCACTCCCAAAGCCAACACCTCCTTTGGCCGCCATTCCTTCCAGTTCTCTGCTGCCAATGACTGGAACGAATTGCAAAAATTCTTGAAGCTAGAGGTTCCCATCTCCCTCACTAACTTTAAGCATCAGCTGTCAAAGCTGCTTATCGATCACTGCACCTGTATACAGCCCTTCTGTAAATAGCCCATCCTACTACCTCATCCCCGTATTTATTTTATTATTTTTGCTCATTTTGCACTCCAGTATCTCTACTTCCACATCATAATTTGCACATCCATCATTCCAGTGTTAATGCTAAATTGTAATTATTTCGCCACTATGGTCTATTTATTGCCCTACCTTCCTAATCTTACTACAGTTGCACTCTGTATATAGATTTTATATTGTGTTATTGACTGTACGTATGTTTACTTCCCATTTGTATCTCTGTGTTGTTTTTTGTCGCACTGCTTTGCTTTGTCTTGGCCAGGTCACAGTTGTAAATGAGAACTTGTTCTCAACTGACCTACCTGGTTAAATAAAGGTACTGACCTACCTGGTTAAATAAAGGTACTGACCTACCTGGTTAAATAAAGGTACTGACCTACCTGGTTAATAAAGGTGAAATAAAATAATAAAAAAATAAAAAGACAGACAGAGAGACAGAGAGACACAGACAGACACAGAGGACAGACAGGACAGACAGACACAGAGGACAGACAGGACAGACAGAGACAGACGAGGACAGACCGAGACAGACGAGGACAGACAGACGTTTTCATGCCGCTTACCTCAGTCTCCTCTTCAATCTTGGCTCCTTCTGCCTGCAGTAGAGCTAGCAATGTGTCCAATGAACTGTTCCCAGAGGTGTGGTCTGTGAGCAGAAGACAAAGAAAAAGGGACAAGTCAAAAGTTAGCATTTAGTTTATGACCGCAACTATAATTCATCATCTCAGTCGCCTCAGTCAGTTGAAAATGTACTATTGAAAAGAATTAGTAGGCCTCAATAACATGACACTAAATCACATGATGACTGGAGCCTGCATCTGAAATAGCACCCTACACACTACTTTTGACTTTCTCCACTCCTCCGTGCCCAAGCCCAGGAGAGCCTGAGTGGGCGTGGGCTTGGGCCGGCCCCCCCCGACTCTTTGCGTGTATGTGGATCTTGGTCGAAAGTAGTGCACTGTATAGGGAGGCATCTGGGACCCAATCAGGGAGTCTCCGAGGAAGCCGAGCAAGAGGCCAGCCTGGTTCCTGTGTGGTCGGCTAACACCAGCTGGAGCTGCTGAGTTTACATGCAGGACCTGACACCAAAGCAACCAGGTCTCGGCACACATATGTAGTTTACTAAGGTTCTAGAAGACTGGTCTGAATGACTTGCTCACTTTTAACATCATACTGTAAACAATATAATTCACATTGAGTCTTCTTCTATGGGCATTGTGGGAATGTATAGATTTGTTTTTACAAAAGATAACATCATCAGCATAGCTTCATGTCTCTCCTATTTTACTATGGTGTCCTTCTCCCTGAGTGCTGCGTTGTGTCCTTCTCCCTGAGTGCTGTGTTGTGCCCTTCTCCCTGAGTGCTGCATTGTGTCCTTCTCCCTGAGTGCTGCGTTGTGTCCTTCTCCCTGAGTGCTGTGTTGTGTCCTTCTCCCTGAGTGCTGTGTTGTGCCCTTCTCCCTGAGTGCTGCATTGTGTCCTTCTCCCTGAGTGCTGCATTGTGTCCTTCTCCCTGAGTGCTGCGTTGTGTCCTTCTCCCTGAGTGCTGTGTTGTGTCCTTCTCCCTGAGTGCTGCATTGTGTCCTTCTCCCTGAGTGCTGCATTGTGTCCTTCTCCCTGAGTGCTGCATTGTGTCCTTCTCCCTGAGTGCTGCATTGTGTCCTTCTCCCTGAGTGCTGCATTGTGTCCTTCTCCCTGAGTGCTGCATTGTGTCCTTCTCCCTGAGTGCTGCATTGTGTCCTTCTCCCTGAGTGCTGCATTGTGTCCTTCTCCCTGAGTGCTGCATTGTGTCCTTCTCCCTGAGTGCTGCATTGTGTCCTTCTCCCTGAGTGCTGCATTGTGTCCTTCTCCCTGAGTGCTGCATTGTGTCCTTCTCCCTGAGTGCTGCGTTGTGTCCTTCTCCCTGAGTGCTGCGTTGTGTCCTTCTCCCTGAGTGCTGCGTTGTGTCCTTCTCCCTGAGTGCTGCGTTGTGTCCTTCTCCCTGAGTGCTGTATTGTGTCCTTCCCCCTGAGTGCTGCATTGTGTCCTTCTCCCTGAGTGCTGCATTGTGTCCTTCTCCCTGAGTGCTGCATTGTGTCCTTCTCCCTGAGTGCTGCATTGTGTCCTTCTCCCTGAGTGCTGCATTGTGTCCTTCTCCCTGAGTGCTGCATTGTGTCCTTCTCCCTGAGTGCTGCATTGTGTCCTTCTCCCTGAGTGCTGCATTGTGTCCTTCTCCCTGAGTGCTGCATTGTGTCCTTCTCCCTGAGTGCTGCATTGTGTCCTTCTCCCTGAGTGCTGCGTTGTGTCCTTCTCCCTGAGTGCTGCGTTGTGTCCTTCTCCCTGAGTGCTGTATTGTGTCCTTCCCCCTTAGTGCTGCATTGTGTCCTTCTCCCTGAGTGCTGTGTTGTGTCCTTCTCCCTGAGTGCTGCGTTGTGTCCTTCTCCCTGAGTGCTGTGTTGTGTCCTTCTCCCTGAGTGCTGTGTTGTGTCCTTCTCCCTGAGTGCTGCGTTGTGTCCTTCTCCCTGAGTGCTGCATTGTGTCCTTCTCCCTGAGTGCTGCATTGTGTCCTTCTCCCTGAGTGCTGCATTGTGTCCTTCTCCCTGAGTGCTGCATTGTGTCCTTCTCCCTGAGTGCTGCATTGTGTCCTTCTCCCTGAGTGCTGCATTGTGTCCTTCTCCCTGAGTGCTGCATTGTGTCCTTCTCCCTGAGTGCTGCATTGTGTCCTTCTCCCTGAGTGCTGCATTGTGTCCTTCTCCCTGAGTGCTGCATTGTGTCCTTCTCCCTGAGTGCTGCATTGTGTCCTTCTCCCTGAGTGCTGCATTGTGTCCTTCTCCCTGAGTGCTGCATTGTGTCCTTCTCCCTGAGTGCTGCATTGTGTCCTTCTCCCTGAGTGCTGCATTGTGTCCTTCTCCCTGAGTGCTGCGTTGTGTCCTTCTCCCTGAGTGCTGTGTCCTTCTCCCTGAGTGATATGTTGTGTCCTTCTCCCTGAGTGCTGCAGGGAGAAGGATAACGATGGTCATTATGGCCAAACAGTTCTATTTTTGTTTCATCAGACCAGAGGACATTTCTCCAAAAAGTACGATCTTTGTCCCCATGTTCAATTGCAAACCGTAGTCTGGCTTTTTTATGGTGGTTTTGGAGCAGTGGCTTCTTCCTTGCTGAGCGGCCTTTCAGGTTATGTTAATATAGGACTTGTTTTACTGTGGATATATTTTCCTGAAGGTAGGCCTTGAAATACATCCACAGGTACAACTCCAATTGACTCAAATGATGTCAATTAGCCTATCAGAAGCTTCTAAAGCCATGACATCACTTTCTGGAATTTTCCAAGCTGTTTAAAGGCACAGTCAACTTAGTGTATGTAAACTTCTGACCCACTGGAATTGTGATATAGTGAATTATAAGTGAAATAATCTGTCTGTAAACAATTGTTGGAAGAATTACTTGTGTCATGCACAAAGTAGATGTCCTAACCGACTTGCCAAAACTATAGTTTGTTAACATGAAATCTGTGGAGTGGTTGAATAATGAGTTGTAATGACTTCAACCTAAGTGTCTGTAAACTTCAACTGTATATATATTCTTAATTCATTCCTTCCTTACTTAGATGTATGTGTATTTGGGTATATGTTGTGAAACTGTTAGACATTACTTGTTAGATATTACTGCACTGTCAGGGCTAGAAGTACAAGCATTTCACTACAACATAACATCTGCTAAACACGTGTATGTGACCAATAACATGTTATTGGATTTCTCCTTCTTTTAAAGCTCTATGCTCACTACCTAGTTATATATAGTGCATGTAAACTTGCTTAAACTCCACTGTCTGTATTCTGTCTCTAAATGTTGTTGCTCACTAACAGCACCATATCACCAGTAACATTCTGAGTCTGTGTAAATGTAAAGGGGATTCTGAGGTATCAGGAGGATAGTAACTCCTCTTCTGGCACAGCAAGGTTCTCTCCACCCACTACGGCTCCAACAAAATGACTCCCCCACCCCCTCTAACGACACAGACTCACAGGAGTATCAGCACTCCTCCACACAATGGATTGATTCTCCACCTCTGAAAGACCGGCGCGGAACACAAACACACCTAGGACCCAGGGATCATGAGAATACCATTTAGTCATGGATACAGGCCAGCCTCCACTGACAGTCTGAGGGAGAGTTGTTGGCCTCTCTCTCTCCCTCGCTCTTTCCTCATTTCTCTCTCGCTCCATCCCTACCTCCCTTTTCCCCCTCTAGGGTAGTTTAGCTCTCCCATGGACAGCAGCACAATGGCCCACTGTGGACTGCTGTAACAAGGGGCAGGGGAGGCCCCACTCACTGCCACACTGGGAGTCTCGTCTTAACCCCCTTTGGCATTGCTTTGGTGAAGGATGGGTGGGGAGTCACTGTATGCAAAGAAAACAAACAATACTTGGTTGATTCCATTCCTTTTTTTGCTGTGGGATGCGTCCTAAATGACATACCCTATTTCCTATATATAGTTTACTACATAGGAAATAGGCTGCCATTTGGGACGCAGTAGTGCTGTTCTGCTCGGTCCTTCCCTTGCATCTGCTGCTGCTAGGACAGCCAGCACAAAGGGAAATCTACATTTGACAAAAGCCTGCTCGCATTCAACAAACAAATGGCAGGAGGCCAGGCGCTGTCTGTCACTGTTTATTTGCTCCATTCCATGAAATAGCCAAAGAAACAGAGCATGGGAATATAAAAGCATAATACTATCTGTACAACAGGAGGCAGACAGAGACAGAAAGCCCGTTCAACTACAAGAGGGGAAAATGGCAGTGTACATGCCTTGGGAAGTTCCAAATCACTGCTCCTGTGACTAGATGAGAATACAAAGTCAAACCAACTTTATCAGTGAGTGCTAAACTACACCCACTAGAACAAAGTAAGACATGCTGTTCAGAGTGGCCTGACTGGCAACCGTTGCGTCATACCAGGTCATAGGTATCAGCACTTAATGTATTACTCACTCCACACAAAGTGATGTGAAGGTGTGCCAGTATGGGGTTATACAGTACTCTCTACCTTTCTGCTACTGCAGTATAGCAGGGATCTAAGTAAATGCTGTATCCTGCTCAATACTGGCAGAGATCAGCTACTGTGGGAAGGAAAATGATAATGTACTAGGGCCCCTATTTGGACCCGTGTGCCTTCTAATGGGAAAATCAGGTCATGATCCAATGGAAGAACAAACAAGAGAAAAACATTATGCAACTACCGTCTCAAACAATCCATGATAGTAAACAACAATGTTCGAAAGTTCAGAGTGAGTTGTCAACTGATTTGGCAATCCAGATAATAGGCATTTAACCTTTTCAAACCATTAAGCAATCACAACTAATAGGGTTGGGCGGTATACAGATCCTTCTCTCATCCCAGGATTTATGGTATTATCAGCTTAGTACACAAGGGGGCTCCAAAACCCCCCGCAACATATTCCCATTGGGCGTCTATTACCAGAATGCTAACACAATTAGCACAAGTAAAAGCGAATTTCCATGGATGCTGCTAACTAAATATGCTAACGAGTTGCATAGATAGGCAATCCAGCTCATAAAGTTAAACGTACAGTGCGTTAAATTATTCACACGCCTTGACTTTTTGCTCATTTTGTTGTGTTACAGCCTGAATTTAAAATGGATTAAATAAAATGTTTGGGGTCACTGGCCTACACACACACACACACACCATAATGTCAAAGTGGAATTATGTTTTTTGAAATTGTTACTAATAAAACAAACAATTTTTTAAGATGTATTGAGTTAATCATTATTCAACCCCTTTGTTCTGGAAGCCTAAATAAGCTCAAGAGTAAAACTGTGTTTTTTCGTAGCTGCTTGACGAAGAAATGTAGAAGTGCAAAATGCCAGAACGAAAACACACAAAAGACAGATACATGATACATAGAGCGGCAGTATGAAAAAGTATAGAAATACAAGAAGTCTGGAGTGCTAAAAAAGCTATAAAAGGACATTGCATATTATGGGTGGTTGGCTGAATATGTACACTATACATTGTTATAGAGTGTTAGGTGGAATAAAATTATAATTAAAAAAAAAAATACAAATATTGCAAGTTGATATAGATTTCTTTTTAAAGGAGTATTTGCATGGTTAACTATACTATACAGGTCGATACTGAAATAGTTAAAAGTGTGTATGATATAAGTGAGGGTAATAATAGTTTACTTAATATACAGTCTGGTTACAGTCTGAACAGGTAAGTGAATATTTGCATGGTTACACAAGCTGTACAGGTAAATGACAGGAAGAGATACTTAAATAGCTAAATGTGTGTATGATATAATTTGGGGTAATAATAGTAATTCCCTTAAAATACAGTCCTTAGTGCGCAGGGTTTAATTACAGATAACTGCACGTATTGCACATTCAATATACTAAAAGCAATGAAAAGATACGAAAAGATAGAAATAAAGGATAATAACTTTAGCCTGGATTCACCTGGTCAGTCTGTCATGGAAAGAGCTAGTCTGTCCACTAGGTGTATATTGAAATGTACTCGAATTCTGCGGACAAGCGAACATACGTTACCTAGTTTGGACTTGTGGACCTGGTAGGCCTCGAAATTCTCCTGTAGGGAGCTACAGCATTTGGTGAGCTGGCTCTTCTGGTGTTCCAGTCTGGGCTGCAGTTGAAGATTCTGCTCTGCCAGGCTCCGGTTACTGGCAAGGATCATGTCCTTGGTCTGCTGCACCTCCTGCATCTACAACACACATTAGAAGATCCACAAACAGATACACTGTAAGACAGAGACACATTAGACAAAGTGAAACCGACAGTGTTTTAGCAACATTAAATATTATAAAAATCTGTTCATATACAGTACACCACCAGGAAGAATATGATGCCGTACGTTTGGACAATTAAGACACTGCAGGAAATAAAACCTAATAAAAATCAGTCAGTCTTGTCCAGGACCCGATGAATGTTATGACTGACTTGCGGCCACCGTCCTTGTGGTCACCGTCCTTGTGGTCACCGTCCTTGTGGTCACCGTCCTTGCGGTCACCGTCCTTGCGGTCACCGTCCTTGCGGTCACCGTCCTTGCGGTCACCGTCCTTGCGGTCACCGTCCTTGCGGTCACCGTCCTTGCGGTCACCGTCCTTGCGGTCACCGTCCTTGTGGTTTGATTGTATTGACATTCCCAGCCTTGGTTACATTTGTCAGTTTTTGTCCAGAATATTGAGTCATTGAAACAAACAGTGCAAACCATGTACCAGGTCAGCTGTGATTAACAACCTGATAGCAATAGTTTTTGAATTATATGAATCATCATTGAACTGCATCATCTATTCAGGATTAGTGAATTATATGAATCATCATTGAACTGCATCATCTATTCTGTATTAGTGAATTATATGAATCATCATTGAACTGCATCATCTATTCAGGATTAGTGAATTATATGAATCATCATTGAACTGCATCATCTATTCTGTATTAGTGAATTATATGAATCATCATTGAACTGCATCATCTATTCAGGATTAGTGAATTATATGAATCATGCATTGAACTGCATCATCTATTCAGGATTAGTGAATTATATGAATCATCATTGAACTGCATCATCTATTCAGGATTAGTGAATTATATGAATCATCATTGAACTGCATCATCTATTCAGGATTAGTGAATTATATGAATCATCATTGAACTGCATCATCTATTCAGGATTAGTGAATTATATGAATCATCATTGAACTGCATCATCTATTCAGGATTAGTGAATTATATGAATCATCATTGAACTGCATCATCTATTCAGGATTAGTGAATTATATGAATCATCATTGAACTGCATCATCTATTCAGGATTAGTGAATTATATGAATCATCATTGAACTGCATCATCTATTCAGGATTAGTGAATTATATGAATCATCATTGAACTGCATCATCTATTCAGGATTAGTGAATTATATGAATCATCATTGAACTGCATCATCTATTCAGTATTAGTGAATTATATGAATCATCATTGAACTGCATCATCTATTCAGTATTAGTGAATTATATGAATCATCATTGAACTGCATCATCTATTCAGTATTAGTGAATTATATGAATCATCATTGAACTGCATCATCTATTCAGTATTAGTGAATTATATGAATCATCATTGAACTGCATCATCTATTCTGACAACAAAGTCTTACTGTATGCCATGTCATGTTTTTGTCAAATAGAACCTATTTTTAAAACCTCTTATAAAGTTGGTTTTGTTGCATAAAGTGGGAATGTGATATTTTTTGACTGATTGCAGAAATGAAAGAAACAGGCAAAGTAGTTAAAATGCTGTCACACACACACACACACCACACACGATGGGTAGGGCTCAGATCTTGTGCCTGTCCTGTCAACACTCAAAGCTAGAACCTGCTGTGTGACCTCTCACAAGCAGGCCACGGCATGTGGATTATGGAAAAAAATTAACTCAAATTAGTCATGCAAAGAAAACATTAATATGGAGTTAAATTTGAGCCAAGAATCTAAACCCTAAACAGCGGATGATGACTGACTAACTAGTCAAGGTCTTTTCCCACATGACTCAATTCAGTCGCATCAAGATACATTTTCTCCTAAGACACAAATAGCAAGTGGTTTGGGCGTGAATAGTATCATGTGGCCCAGCTCTGAAAATAAATAAACTAGCCTAATAGGCAGTAGAAGACTACTTCCAAAACAGATTATCTTGTAATGGAAACAGAAGCCAGACAGCAGTGTTGGAGGGTGACAGAAAGAAAACATTTCAGACAAGGCCAGAGGCTAAGTACACTCATCACCACAGCATTTTACTGCTACCGTCATGTCCTGAGCTGACCAAACCAAGCCATACAACTAACTTCCGAGAACAGAACCACGTCTCAATTAGCCACTCCAACACTGTGCACCGAAAAATGTAGGCCCTTAAATAGCATCCATAACTGCAGGCTTATTCTGTCAAACCAAATACATATTTTGCGGGGGAAGGAAATGCTTTCTGAAAGACTCTCCACTTTCTCTGTTCACAGTGACAGTACATGAGGGAAAATAACAGGGAACATCAAAACTGTCATACGAAACAGTCTGTGTTCAATACATCTCCATATAACAACATCATTATTATGCTGAATGCAGAGGCTTTTAGCTATATGGGGACTGAGTACAGCAGCCATATCTGTATCAAGCAGCTCAGAGTAGGAGTGCTGATCTAGGATCAGTTTAGCCTTTTAGATCATAATAAATAAGACTACATGGCCAGGGAGGACTTAATCCTAGATCAGCACTCTTACTCAGATGATTTATGAGTAAGACTGCTGGGGCGGCAGGTAGCCCAGTGGTTAGAGTGTTGGGCCTGTAACCGAAAGGTTGCTGGATCGAATCCCCGAGCTGACAAGGTAAAAATCTGTCGTTCTGCCCCTGAACAAGGCAGTTAACCCACTGTTCCTAGACCGTCATTGAAAATAAGAATTTGTTCTTAACTGACTTGCCTAGTAAAATAAAAAAATAAATTTATGAATACAGGACCACAACTCAGAGGGCCAGAGGCAGCATCAGCATCACATCCAAACAGAGGGTTTTCAGTCCAAGAGAGGATTCTATTCTAGAGCTCTGGCCAAACAGAGGACTACATGTCTCAATGTCAGGCCTGGTATCAACGATGTCGCTCTCGCTGCTGGTGACTCTCTGATCCATCTCTACGCAGATGACACCATTCTGTATACATCTGGCCCCTCTTTGGACACTGTGTTTACTAACCTTCAATCAAGCTTCAATGCCATACAACACTCCTTCCGTGGCCTCCAACTGCTCTTAAACGCTAGTAAAACTAAGTGCATGCTTTTCTATCGAACGCTGCCAGCACCCGCCCACCGGACTATCATCACTACTCTCGACGGATCCGAATTAGAATACGTGGACACCTACAAATACCTAGGCATCTGGTTAGACTATAAACTCAACTTCCAGACTCACATCAACCATCTCCAATCCAAAATTAAATCCAGAATTGGCTTCCTATTTCGCAACAAAGCCTCCTTCACTCATGCTGCCAAACATGCCCTTGTAAAACTGACTATCCTACCGATCCTTGATTTCAGCGATGTCATTTACAAACTAGCCTCCAATACTCTACTTAGCAAATTGGATGTAGTCTATCACAGTGCCATCCGTTTTGTCACCAAATCCCCATACACTACCCACCACTGCGACCTGTATGCTCTCATTGGCTGGCCTTCATTATATATTCGTCGCCAAACCCACTGGCTCCAGGTCATCTATAAGTCTTTATTAGGTAAATCCCCGCCCTATCTCAGCTCACTGGTCACTATAGCAACACCCACCCGTAGCATGCGCTCCAGCAGGTATATCCCACTGGTCACCCCCAAAGCCAACACCTCCTTTGGCCGCCATTCCTTCCAGTTTGCTGCTGCCAATGACTGGAACGAATTGCAAAAATCATTGAAGCTAGAGGTTCCTATCTCCCTCAATAACTTTAAGCATCAGCTGTCAAAGCTGCTTATCGATCGCTGCACCTGTATATAGCCCTTCTGTAAATAGCCCACACTACTACCTCATCCCCATATTTATTTTTGTTATTTTCACTAATCTTGCACTCCAGTATCTCTATTTGCACATCATAATTTGCACATTTTTCATTCCTGTGTTAATAATGATAATTCTGTAATTTATGTCACCACTATAGTCTATTTATTGTTCTACCTCTTAACCTTACTGCATTTTTGCACTACATTTTGCACTCTGTATATAGATTTTTCTATTGTGTTTTTGACTGTTTGTTTAATGTGTAACTCTGTGTTGTTATTTGTCACACTGCTTTGCTTTGTCTTGGCCAGGTCGCAGTTGCAAATGAGAACTTGTTCTCAACTGACCTACCTGGTTAAATAAAAAAAATAAAAAAATAAATAGGTCTATCTACACTACTGTTCAAATGTGCAAAAGAGTGGCTAGTTAGCTAGCATGAAGCATAAACGTGTCCATATTTACAGATATGCTTTGAATACATTCCCATACTGGAGCAGTACACAGTGTACTTACTTACTGTACCTGCTCAGATTACATTGGGTACGTCACGGCTATTCACTATATTCTTACAGGGGCGGACATTTTCCACATGCTTATTATATTCTTAGGAAGAACTGTATAAAAAAGCAACGCAACCTTAGGCGACTCGAGGATGCTGGTCTTATGACAGTGGCTCATACCTGCGTTTATGTTCCTTCCTTCCATCCTTCCGTTTCTCTTTCGAACCACAATCACATCAAAGTGACAATACGTCTCCTCTCTACAGCGCTCTACTGAGAGAGAGGATTTGCTACTGATCATGGAAGGAATTCACAGAGGGGCTGAATGACTGCAAATCGGCTTAATCTCAAATTCACTTCATGTGTGAAATGTCAAAATACAAAGTTAATTAGCGGACACACGTGGTGATGGAGAACTAGGTCAACAGCCACCCAGTATCGTGATCCTCCCTGTTACATTTTCTCAAAAGGAACATTCCTTGTTTGATATGCTGGCTGTGTGCTGGGCCTGATCAAACCAAAACCAGTCTGGCAGCTATAGCTCCTGTCTGTCCCTGACTGCCATGTACATTCACGCACGCACACAATCCACACATGCCATTATAGAGAGCAGTAAAATTATAATGCACTGCTGTTAACTTAGGACAAGAGGTTTATATCTCCTGGCACGGCACACAAATGCCAGGACTGAGACAAATCGTTTTTTTTTTTGTTTTTTTCACCTTTATTTAACCAGGTAGGTCAGTACCTTTATTTAACCAGGTAGGTCAGTTGAGAACAAGTTCTGCGACCTGGCCAAGACAAAGCAAAGCGACAAAAAAAGCAACAGAGTTACACATGGGAAATAAACAAACGTACAGTCAATAACACAATAGAAAATCTATATACAGAGTGCAAATTTAGTAAGATTAGGAAGGTAGGACAATAAATAGGCTATAGTGGCGAATAAATTACAAATTAGCATTAACACTGGAATGATAATGTTGAATATTTTAAGCTTTTGTTCAATATTATTAGGACAATGATTCCAAGAACAGAATTGGAAGGTTAGAAACCACAGGTTACTCAGTAAACTATAGAATGGCATAGGATAACAACAGGATGGAGTTAGAGCAGCTAGTAAAGCCCAATAGCTAGAGCAGCCAGTAAAGCCCAATAGCAGCCAGTAAAGCCCAATAGCTAGAGCAGCCAGTAAAGCCCAATAGCTAGAGCAGCCAGTAAAGCCCAATAGTTAGAGCAGTCAGTAAAGCCCAAGAGAAGATAATCATATGGTTTTATGGGGTACACTGAGACACACACTAGATATAATATAAGGACTGTGCCATTCGACCTCATGGCTTGTTTTTTGCTCTGACATGAACTGTCAACTGTGGGACATTATATAGACAGGTGTGTGCCATTCCAAATCATGTCCAATCAATTGAATTTACCACAGGTGGACTCCAATCAAGTTGTAGAAACATCTCAAGGATGATCAATGGAAACAGGAAGCACCTGAGTTAAATTTAGAGTCTCATAGCAAAGGATCTGAATACATTTGCAAAAACGTCTAAAAACCTGTTTTCGCTTTGTCCTTTATGTGGTATTGTGTGTAGATTGATGAGGAAAAAATGACTTAATACATTTTAGAATAAGGTTGTAACGTAACAAATTGTGGAAAAGGTCAAGGGGTCTGAATACTTTCCGAATGACCTGTACCTGTTCCTATCAGTCGTAGCTTTCAGGAATGGCTTCAAATGTTAGAGCCAAAAAAGAATAACATGCCACATAGGTGCTAGAAACCACTAGAAACTTCTAGAAGCCACACTATAGACAACCACAATAGTGCTTGTCATTTTGGCACTAAATGTCAGATTTTGGGGGGATTCTTTTGCAGATCTCTTATTAATGTTAAAAATGTATCAAAGAACCAGTCTAAATTAATAAACGGGCCGGATCGGTCCAGCGGGTCGCCAGTTGAAAGGAAATAATATTCCTGGTGTTCTGAGCTTTGACAGCCAGCAGTTCCACACACACATAATAAAGGTGCAGGCCTTCCCAACTTACTTAATAAGGTGTGTCCTGAGTTACAATAATCTGTGTCTCAAAAGGTACCCTATTCCCTATTTTTCACCAGGGCTCTGGTCAAAGGTGGTGCACTATATAGGAATAGAGTACCATTTGGGATACACCCTATGACTAACTACTCTGTACTGCCAGGTCAATGAATAACCAACCTATGTAAGCTGCAATGACGGCCTACCTCCAGGGTCAGCCATAGTAGTACGACACCCCTGGACATTTTTGGGGGGGTTAAGTGCCTTGCTTAAGGACACAGACAGGTTTTTCACCTTGTCGGCTCGGGTATTCAAACCAGCGACCTTTCAAATACTGGCCCAACGCTCTAACCACTAGGCTACCTGCCACCCTACTTCAATCAGCTGTGACATAAAGCACTTTGGCATTCCAATCCACTGCCACAAACTGCATTATACTGAGGAAAACGAAACCATTGGCAGCTAGAATCAGAAGAGGGACTATAAAAAGCTGTTCTCTGGTGATAGCATATCGAGGCACATGCAAGTCAATGCTTGCTGGTTTCCTTGATTCTTTAATAAGGCCAGTTAAAGACCTTACAGTTTACTTAGATCCATCTGTAGGGGAAATTAGAATTCTATGGAATTCATGTCTAGGAACAACTATGTAAGTTCACCCTCACATACAGTGGGACAGCTTAGATGTGCTACTAGAAGTCCTGACCAAGAAGGAGAACTCTGAGAACTTAGTCTGTGAAATAAGCAAGCATCAATAATTAACATTGGAGAAGTTTATACTAAAGATAATCTAACAGATAAACTACCATCCTTAAAGTAAGTCTTGTTACATTAGAAGCCTCCTCCCTAAGTTTGATTTATTCACTGCCTTAGCACACTCCGCCAACCCGGATGTCCTAGCTGTGTCTGAATCCTGGCTTAGGAAGGCCACCAAAAATTCAGAAATTTTCATCCCCAACTACAATATTTCCCGTCAAGATAGAACTGCCAAAGGTGGCGGAGTTGCAATCTACTGCAGAGATAACCTGCAGAGTTCTGTCATACTGTCCAGGTCTGTGCCCAAACAGTTTGAGCTTCTACTCTTAAAAATCCACCTTTCCAGAAAGAAGTCTCTCACCGTTACCGCCTGTTACAGACCCCCCTCAGCCCCCAGCTGTGCCCTGGACTCCATATGTGAATTGATTGCCCCCCATCTATCTTCAGAGTTTGTAATGTTAGGTGACTTAAACTGGGATATGCTTAACACCCCGGCTGTCCTTCAATCTAAGATAGATGCCCTCAATCTCACACAAATTATCAAGGAACCCACCAGGTACAACCCAAAATCCGTAAACCTGGGTACCATCATTGATATCATCCTGACTAACTTGCCCTCCAAATACACCTCCTCTGTTTTCAACCAGGATCTCAGCGATCACTGCCTCATCGCCTGCATTCGCAATGGGTCAGCAGTAAAACGACCACACCTTATCACTGTCAAACGCTCCCTAAAACACTTTTGCGAGCAGGCCTTTCTATTAGATCTGGCCCAGGTATCCCGGAAGGATATTGACCTCATCCCGTCAGTAGAGGACGCCTGGTTGTTCTTTAAAAAGGTGCTTTCCTCATCATCCTAAATAAGCATGTCCCTTTCAAAAAACGTAGAACTAAGAACAGATATGGCCCTTGGTTCACCCCAGACTTGACTGCACTAGACCAACACAAAAACATCCTGTGGCGCACTGCATTAGCTTCGAATAGCCCCCGTGATATGCAGCTATTCAGGGAAGTCAGGAACAAGTACACACAGTCAGTTAGAAAAGCAAAAGCCAGCTTTTTCAAACAGAAATTTGCTTCCTGTAGTACTAACTCCAAAAAGTTCTGGGACACTAAAGTCCATGGAGAATAAGAGCATCTCCTCCCAGTTGCCCACTGCATTGAGGCTCGGAAACACTGTCACCACCGATAAATCCACGATCATCAACAGCTCTGTGCCCCCGGCAGCTACTTGCCCAAGCCCCCCCCGCTTCTCCTTCACCCAAATCCAGACAGCTGATGTTCTGAAAGAGCTGCTAAATCTGGACCCCTACAAATCTGCTGGGCTAGACAATCTGGACCCTCTCTTTCTGAAATTATCAGCCAAAATTGTTGCAACACCTATCACTAGCCTGTTCAACCTCTCTTTCGTATCGTCTGAGATCCCTAGAGATTGGAAAGCTGCCGCGGTCATCCCCCTCTTCAAAGGGGGAGACACTCTAGACCCAAACTGTTATAGACCTACAGTGGGGAGAAGTATTTGATACACTGCCGGTTTCCCCACTTACAAAGCATGTAGAAGTCTGTAATTTTTATCATAGGTACTCTTCAACTGTGAGTGACGGAATCTAAAACAAAAATCCAGAAAATCACATTGTATGATTTTTAAGTAATTCATTTGCATTTTATTGCATGACATAAGTATTTGATAAATCAGAAAAGCAGAACTTAATATTTGGTACAGAAACCTTTGTTTGTAATTACAGAGATCATACGTTTCCTGTAGTTCTTGACCAGGTTTGCACACACTGCAGCAGGGATTTTGGCCCACTCCTCCATACAGACCTTCTCCAGATCCTTCAGGTTTCGGGGCTGTCGCTGGGCAATACGGACTTCCAGCTCCCTCCAAAGATTTTCTATTTGGTTCAGGTCTGGAGACTGGCTAGGCCACTCCAGGACCTTGAGATGCTTCTTACGGAGCCACACCTTAGTTGCCCTGGCTGTGTGTTTCGGGTCGTTGTCATGCTGGAAGACCCAGCCACGACCCATCTTCAATGCTCTTACTGAGGGAAGGAGGTTGTTGGCCAAGATCTCGCGATACATGGCCCCATCCATCCTCCCCTCAATACGGTGCAGTCGTCCTGTCCCCTTTGCAGAAAAGCATCCCCAAAGAATGATGTTTCCACCTCCATGCTTCACGGTTGGGATGGTGTTCTTGGGGTTGTACTCATCCTTCTTCTTCCTCCAAACACGGCGAGTGGAGTTTAGACCAAAAAGCTCTATTTTTGTCTCATCAGACCACATGACCTTCTCCCATTCCTCCTCTGGATCATCCAGATGGTCATTGGCTAACTTCAGACACGCCTGGACATGCGCTGGCTTGAGCAGGGGGACCTTGCGTGCGCTGCAGGATTTTAATCCATGACGGCGTAATGTGTTACTAATGGTTTTCTTTGAAACAGTGGTCCCAGCTCTCTTCAGGTCATGGAGTCTGTTTGATTGAGTGTGTGGACAGGTGTCTTTTATACAGGTAACGAGTTCAAACAGGTGCAGTTAATACAGGTAATGAGTGGAGAACAGGAGGGCTTCTTAAAGAAAAACTAACAGGTCTGTGAGAGCCGGAATTCTTACTGGTTGGTAGGTGATCAAATACTTATGTCACGCAATAAAATGCAAATTAATTATTTAAAAATCATACAATGTGATTTTCTGGATTTTTGTTTTAGATTCCGTCTCTCACAGTTGAAGTGTACCTATGATAAAAATTACAGACCTCTACATGCTTTGTAAGTAGGAAAACCTGCAAAATCAGCAGTGTATCAAATACTTGTTCTCCCCACTGTATATCCATCCTGCCCTGCCTTTCTAAAGTCTTCGAAAGCCAAGTTAACAAACAGATAACTGACCACTTCGAATCCCACCGTACCTTCTCTGCTATGCAATCTGGTTTCCGAGCTGGTCATGGGTGCACCTCAGCTACGCTCAAGGTACTGAACGATATCATAATCGGCATTGATAAAAGACAGTACTGTGCAGCCGTCTTCATCGACCTGGCCAAGGCTTTCGACTCTGTCAATCACCGCATTCTTATTGGCAGACTCAACAGCCTTGGGTTCTCAAGTGACTGCCTTGCCTGGTTCTCCAACTACTTCGCAGACAGAGTTCAGTGTGTCAAATCGGAGGGCCTATTGTCCGAGCCTCTGGCAGTTTCTATGGGGGTGCCACAGGGTTCAATTCTTGGGCCAACCCTTTTCTCTATATACACCAACGATGTCGCTCTCGCTGCTGGTGACTCTCTGATCCATCTCTACGCAGACGACACCATTCTGTATACATCTGGCCCCTCTTTGGACACTGTGTTTACTAACCTTCAAACAAGCTTCAATGCCATACAACACTCCTTCCGTGGCCTCCAACTGCTCTTAAATGCTAGTAAAACTAAATGCATGCTTTTCAATCGAACGCTGCCCGCACCCGCCCACCGGACTATCATCACTACTCTCTACGGGTCCGACTGTGAATACGTGGACACCTACAAATACATAGGCGTCTGGTTAGACTGTAAACTCAACTTCCAGACTCACATCAACCATCTCCAATCCAAAATTAAATCCAGAATCGGCTTCCTATTTCGCAACAAAGCCTCCTTCACTCATGCTGCCAAACATGCCCTTGTAAAACTGACTATCCTACCGATCCTTGATTTCGGCGATGTCATTTACAAACTAGCCTCCAACACTCTACTTAGCAAATTGGATGTAGTCTATCACAGTGCCATCTGTTTTGTTACCAAAGCCCCATACACTACCCATCACTGCGACCTGTATGCTCTCGTTGGCTGGCCTTCATTACATATTCGTCACCAAACCCACTGGCTCCAGGTCATCTATAAGTCTTTATTAGGTAAATCCCCGCCCTATCTCAGCTCACTGGTCACCATAGCAACACCCACCCGTAGCATGCGCTCCAGCAGGTATATCTCACTGGTCACCCCCAAAGCCATCACCTACTTTGGCCGCCATTCCTTCCAGTTCTCTGCTGCCAATGACTGGAACGAATTGCAAAAATCATTGAAGCTAGAGGTTCCTATCTCCCTCACTAACTTTAAGCATCAGCTTTCAAAGCTGCTTATCGATCGCTGCACCTGTATATAGCCCTTCTGTAAATAGCCCACACTACTACCTCATCCCCATATTTATTTTTGTTATTTTCACTAATCTTGCACTCCAGTATCTATATTTGCACATCATAATTTGCACATCCTTCATTCCTGTGTTAATGATGATAATCTGTAATTTATTTCACCACTATGGTCTATTTATTGTCCTACCTCCTAACCTTCCTGCATTTTGCACTACATTTTGCACTCTGTATATAGATTTTTCTATTGTGTTTTTGACTGTTTGTTTAATGTGTAACTCTGTGTTGTTATTTGTCACACTGCTTTGCTTTGTCTTGGCCAGGTCGCAGTTGTAAATGAGAACTTGTTCTCAACTGACCTACCTGGTTAAATAAAGGTGAAATAAAAAAATAAAAAATAGTCAGTTGTGTTATGTATTTACTATCAAACTTCATCCAAGGTTCCTTTGGGCTAAAAAGGCAGCTGGTTATAAAAGATAAAATGTTTATTTGTAAAACAGGCACTGAGGCATGACCTTGACCAGGGCAGTGCGTCAATTTAAACTAAAAGTGTGAACACCTGCCAATTGGGTCTTGCAATTGAAGTTTCACAAACAGAACCTCTGACCTCCTGAACTGTATGTCCTGTCATTACTGCAGTTTGGCAACATGGATATTTTTGCTTTGTCACCAACCATAATACCCGTTGACACTCCCAGAGAGGAAGTGTTCTTGCTCTTTCATCTTCATCTGCAAGTAATGTTCTTCCCAAAATATCAGTCTGCTGCCAAGATAAGCATGGATACTAAACATTTTAACTGCAGCAATATTATGTTACAGTCACTCTCTGACAATGTAACAGTTTGTTTATTTTGTGGCAACAATGTTGCGAAGCATCTCGAGTTCCATTCTAAATGTCTTCAAAGAGTAAAACAAAACAAAAAAAGTATTCAATATATGGTTCCGCTAATTCTCGACTTTCCCTAAATGCTTCGTTGCCTTCCCTGCACCTACCATGCATGGTGGCGAAACAGAACTAAAGGCTTGAAAAATTGCGCCAGTAAACCCAAGTGATTAGGGGATTTGTTTGTGACTTACCTCTTCCATTTCTTGGACAATTTTGTTAAGTTTGTCATCATCTTCAAGCATTTCGTTGAGCTGCGTCATCGAGTACGAGCTAAACTTGTTCCAAAAACCTGCCATTTCTGTCACATCTGTCTCGGATTCTTTCTTCCCCGCAGATCCTCTTCGTTGAAGTGCCTTCAATAAACAGCTTGGCTAAACAAGCCAGAAACCTCCAGCCAGAAACCTCCAGCCTGTAACCGGAAGCTGTGTGTCTGGCACAGGATTGGAGGTGGGGATATATTTGTATTTTATTTTTTATTTTTTTATTTCACCTTTATTTAACCAGGTAGGTCAGTACCTTTATTTAACCAGGTAGGTCAGTTGAGAACAAGTTCTCATTTACAACTGCGACCTGGCCAAGACAAAGCAAAGCAGTGTGACAAATAACAACACAGAGTTACACAGTAAACAAACATACAGTCAATAACACAATAGAAAATCTATATACAGAGTGTAAATGTAGTAAGATTAGGAAGGTAGGACAATAAATAGGCCATAGTGGCGAAATAGGTTACAAATATGACATCATACTGAATGTAATACAGTCGAAGAGGCCTCAGATACAATAAAACCAACAGGCAACGACAAGCAGTATCATATCAGTTCATTCAGTACATTCACGTTTAACTGCGCAAAATCAATTATTGGAAAGCATCGACATCTCATCTATTCAGCGATGATAGATAGATAGATAGATAGATAGATAGATAGATAGATAGATAGATAGATAGATAGATAGATAGATAGATAGATAGATAGATAGATAGATAGATATGTTTGTATTGAGGTGATATGCCTATTATAGCTAAATCGACAAATTAAATGGATTAGATTACTCTGCCTTACACGCCACCGCTCACATCGCAAAATAAATGTACACATAAATGTTATTGAATTATTCCAAACGAGCGTCTGCGCTACCAGGCGCTAGAACAGAAGGTGGTTCTATTTGAGACTCAGACCGTCTCTCCCATCTCCTCGGTGGTGTTAAGGAACATATTCCCAGGTGGGTTAGGGTTAGGGTTAGAACAGAAGGTGGTTCTATTTGAGACGCGACCGTCTCTCCCATCTCCTCGGTGGTGTTAAGGAACATATTCCCAGGTGGGTTAGGGTTAGAACAGAAGGTGGTTCTATTTGAGACTCAGACCGTCTCTCCCATCTCCTCGGTGGTGTTAAGGAACATATTCCCAGGTGGGTTAGGGTTAGGGTTAGAACAGAAGGTGGTTCTATTTGAGACGCAGACCGTCTCTCCCATCTCCTCGGTGGTGTTAAGGAACATATTCCCAGGTGGGTTAGGGTTAGAACAGAAGGTGGTTCTATTTGAGACGCGGACCGTCTCTCCCATCTCCTCGGTGGTGTTAAGGAACATATTCCCAGGTGGGTTAGGGTTAGGGTTAGAACAGAAGGTGGTTCTATTTGAGACTCAGACCGTCTCTCCCATCTCCTCGGTGGTGTTAAGGAACATATTCCCAGGTGGGTTAGGGTTAGAACAGAAGGTGGTTCTATTTGAGACGCGGACCGTCTCTCCCATCTCCTCGGTGGTGTTAAGGAACATATTCCCAGGTGGGTTAGGGTTAGGGTTAGAACAGAAGGTGGTTCTATTTGAGACTCAGACCGTCTCTCCCATCTCCTCGGTGGTGTTAAGGAACATATTCCCAGGTGGGTTAGGGTTAGAACAGAAGGTGGTTCTATTTGAGACGCGGACCGTCTCTCCCATCTCCTCGGTGGTGTTAAGGAACATATTCCCAGGTGGGTTATTGAAACATGAACTGCTTGGCTGTGGTAATGCACATTATTATGGAAGTTAGTTGCCAATCGCCATATGAAGTCCCAAAGAAGCCTGAAGGAAGGAGGAGAAATTACTAGAAACCATTCGGTTGACCGTTTTATCTGTGGATTAATTGTCAGAGTAGAGGACCTTGTGTATTTCAGGTAAAATAAAACCCCAATGTTTATATACCAGGACAAAGTATCTAGCAACAGCAGGCTAGCTAGCTAAATGACCAAACATGTTTAATGCTTTTCGACCTGTCCCCAAATGACTATAATTGGTTCAGTTTGTTTTGATATTTCAACCTGTGTGTCGGTGAAGAAATGTCCCCCTCGAGGATCAATAAAGTACCTGCCTGCCTACCTGCCTGATCGCGTTAGGTGTGGGGGGTCAAATGGTTTGGGCATGGTGTCACAAAACAAGTTGTCTCCGTTGACAGTCCATGTTAATTCATGCCGCTAGGAAGACATTCAGTGACTTGGTGAGAAGTATCAGTAGCATCACAAGGTTTATGTGGCATGAATCACTCCCCATATCCAGGACGGAACTGGCGGGGTAGTCCAGAGAGCCAGAACCTCGAAGTCCTGCTGACACAGCGCACCCTGCGGCAAATCACGCGACAGATTCATACATTTTTATTAGGTTTATTCAGAGATTGTGTAAAACAGAGCTCATTTGGACAAACAGGAGAACAGACTTGTATATTAAAATGTGCATTAAGTGACTCATAACTTCTATGTGAAAGTCATATTTATCACTTTAGGGGTACTGAGTCTGTTAACAAGACTCTGTTGTGATGTCCCTATTCAAATGTTGTATGTCATGCCCATTTTGAGGACGATTAAAAGGGTGATTAGTGTTTTTGTTAATTTTATTTTAAAAAGCCATTTTTACTTTTGAACAGTTTTTCCATCCACATTGGCACTGGCCACTAGGTTATTCATTAGAATGTGGGGCCTATGGGGAATATTGAATCCATGCACAGCAATAAACTTAAACCATAATTTGATATGGACCCAAACTAATTAATAAAATTCCTTCCCTAAAGCATGTAGCAGAGCAGAAATTCATAGTATTCATGAATGACTGCCGTGGATATAAAGTATCCCAAGTGTGGCCCAAAAAAACCTAATGCTGGCTCCAAGTGCACTACTCCATGACATCAATACACCTTCATATCTGATTTTTAACAGAGGTGGAGATCTAGGTGTATCCTACATTATCTAGTGTAAAAGTATTCATTTCGTTCACCTCTTGCTGAAAACAAATTGGTCTTCAGCACTGACAGGCTTCACAATATCAATGACAAGACAACAAATCCATCAGGCACTGCTAGAGAGAACCTATGTATTTGGAAACGTGACCAACCCAATCATTTTGTATAAATATTTTTGGTCAGGATTCTTGATGTAGGTGCCTCAATGTTCACCAATCTTCTCTCAGAGGTGAAGCTGATTAGCAGAATGTCTCCATCGTAGCACTGAAGCAAGACGTATAGTTGATCCATCAATAGTCACTGTATGTGTCTCAAGTCTGTCCCTTGTATGCAATAACCCCAGCATAGCAGGCCTCAATGAACAGAAATCAGAGGGTATTCCAAGTCACTCTTTTTGTCATCAGAGCTGCCCTGCTTAGTGGCGAGGACTGTTTCTACAGGGAAAGACAAGTAAATGCTCTGTTTCAGTTTCTTCTGGGAGGGTGACTCCTCCGAGCAAAACATAGGGTCGGTGACTTTGAAGGTGATGGAGGGCATGTTCCCAGCTCTTCTCTTGGCATTCTTCTTTTCCTGTTTGTAGGCCGCATTCATGTTGGCGATCACCTGTAAACACAAACAATTATTTACAATGGAATCCAGAGAAAGCTCACATGGGAATTTCACACATGACCTACAGTATGTCCTGATGACCTATGCTCCCCAAAGAGCAATATGGTTGAAGTCAAGTCAGCAGTGAAGTAGAAATTAAGTGGCAGCCATGAAACAAGCTCATCAGGCTCCCTTTAGCAGTGTAGCACAGCGTCTCCCAAACCAAAAGATATTCCATTTCCAATTCAAACTCACCAACTGCTTGACAGAGATCTGCTGCTCCTGCATCACTGTCATACAAGCAGAGGCCTCTTTCTTTGAGTGATACAAATCCAGCTCTTGGTCGTAACGGAAAGGACCAGCTTTTGTCTTGACAAAAGAAATCGAAAATGAGTAACTAAACATGAATAATAACACAATTTGATGTATTTTTAAACCAAACAAAGTGACACAGAAAAACATATCACCTCACTTGGTAATACTGCTTCCCTGCTGAACATGAGTGAATATGGTGTGACCTTGGTTGTGGGGTCGAAGGTCATCCTAAACAGATATAAAACAGGGTCCAGGAAATCGTCCCACTCTGCCTGCTTCTCTGCCACCACCTGTGTGATGGCCTCCTTCAGTAGCCCACTCCTGCGGTCGTGTAGCGGGTTCAACTCCACAGCAGACACTCTCTGCACTATGTTCCACCTGTCACACAGGTGCTTGGTCACCTGGAAGTAACATTACAGGACAAATCTTGATATCGGCAAATCCACTTCGTGGAGTTTGTAAATAGACACAGGCTAATAATTTCTCACCTCATCACAAAAGTCAATGCTTTGTGTGGAGATAATAGTTTTTGCTTCCTCAAACCTGGTAGGGGGGAAAAAAATATGGTGATTGAGCGCCATCTCATGTCCACTCATTTTGTTGACGATTGTTGTATCTTGCAGATAATATTCAAATTAGTATTAAAATGTGTGTGCGTTTAATTAGGCTACCTGTAAAAAGTTGTAGAAATACATCTGGCAATAGAGAGGCAATCTCTCTTTTGAATGGGGAATGCCTCCACCCACTTGCTGAAGTAATCTGTGACGATTACCACGCTGGAATTACCTTGCTGGGTTTCTGGGAAGGGCCCTGGTGAAAAGAAGAACCAATTATTTAATTTAAAGACCCTCGCTTCCTTTGGTCTGAACATTGTGTTTGATCAGTGTGTCCAATGTAAACCTAAAGTGGGGAGAACAAGTATTTGATACACTGCCGATTTTGCAGGTTTTCCTACTTACAAAGCATGTAGAAGTCTGTAATTTTTATCATAGGTACACTTCAACTGTGAGAGACGGAATCTAACACAAACATCCAGAAAATCACATTGTATGATTTTTAAATAATTAATTTGCATTTTATTGCATGACATAAGTATTTGATCACCTACCAACCAGTAAGAATTCCGGCTCTCACAGACCTGTTAGTTTTTCTTTAAGAAGCTCTCCTGTTCTCCACTCATTACCTGTATTAACTGCATCTGTTTGAACTCGTTACCTGTATAAAAGACACCTGTCTACACACTCAATCAAACAGACTCCAACCTCTCCACAATGGCCAAGACCAGAGAGCTGTGTAAGGACATCAGGGATAAAATTGTAGACCTGCACAAGGCTGGGATGGGCTACAGGACAATAGGCAAGCAGCTTGGTGAGAAGGCAACAACTGTTGGCGCAATTATTAGAAAATGGAAGAAGTTTTAAGATGACGGTCAATCTCACTCGGTCTGGGGCACCATGCAAGATCTCACCTCGTGGGGCATCAATGATCATGAGGAAGGTGAGGGATCAGCCCAGAACTACACGGCAGGACCTGGTCAATGACCTGAAGAGAGCTGGGACCACAGTCTCAAAGAAAACCATTAGTAACACACTACACCGTCATGGATTAAAATCCTGCAGCGCACGCAAGGTCCCCTGCTCAAGCCAGCGCATGTCCAGGCCCGTCTGAAGTTTGCCAATGACCATCTGGATGATCCAGAGGAGGAATGGGAGAAGGTCATGTGGTCTGATGAGACAAAAATAGAGCTTTTTGGTCTAAACTCCACTCGCCGTGTTTGGAGGAAGAAGAAGGATGAGTACAACCCCAAGAACACCATCCCAACCGTGAAGCATGGAGGTGGAAACATTCTTTGGGGGTGCTTTTCTGCAAAGGGGACAGGACGACTGCACCGTATTGAGGGGAGGATGGATGGGGCCATGTATCGCGAGATCTTGGCCAACAACCTCCTTCCCTCAGTAAGAGCATTGAAGATGGGTCGTGGCTGGGTCTTCCAGCATGACAACGACCCGAAACACACAGCCAGGGCAACTAAGGAGTGGCTCCGTAAGAAGCATCTCAAGGTCCTGGAGTGGCCTAGCCAGTCTCCAGACCTGAACACAATAGAAAATCTTTGGAGGGAGCTGAAAGTCCGTATTGCCCAGCGACAGCCCCGAAACCTGAAGGATCTGGAGAAGGTCTGTATGGAGGAGTGGGCCAAAATCCCTGCTGCAGTGTGTGCAAACCTGGTCAAAAACTACAGGAAACGTATGATCTCTGTAATTGCAAACAAAGGTTTCTGTACCAAATATTAAGTTCTGCTTTTCTGATGTATCAAATACTTATGTCATGCAATAAAATGCAAATGAATTACTTAAAAATCATACAATGTGATTTTCTGGATTTATGACTTCTACATGCTTTGTAAGTGGGAAAACCTGCAAAATCGGCAGTGTATCAAATACTTGTTCTCCCCACTGTATATATATACACTGGTGACCTCAGTGCTTGACATGAAATCCTGATGAAGACAGCTTGCTGTCAAAACATTGGAAAATAAAATATTGCATCGGAGCTATGGAGTGTGCGGCTTTTCCTTTTCTTCTAAAGAAGAACGAAGTCAGACAAACATTTGAACTCTTTATCTATTGTTCTGAGACTAGTGTAATAGTGTTTCTTCCGTCCCTGTCCTCAACCCACCCTGGGCTTGAACCAGGTACCCTCTGAAAATCGACAACTGCATCCCACGAAGCATCATTCCCTATCACTCCCCAAAAGCCGCAGCCCTTGCAGAGCAAGGTAAACAACTACTTCAATTTCTCAGAGCAAGTGACGTCCCTGATTGAAACGCAACTACCACTGTGCTCCCACCGCTAACTAGCTAGTCATTTTACACCGGTTACACTAGCGGAGTAGTTTTATTTTCTGAGAGTTTATTTACCAAATATATCAATCCCTAGCATTTCCCAGGGAGCATCCACTTTGATTGGCCGAACAGTCCTTGGGATGTTATTGTTTCTGTCTGTGTGTTGACAGGTTTCACATTCCTTTATCTAAGGCACAAATACAATTTGTAAGAAGAATGAATGATATGACTCCAAGCTGTATTATTGCATTACACTAAAGTCCAAAGAGACGCACATACCCAGTCCACGACGTCCTTCACAATACCCAGCCAGTAATACTTGCTTTGGATCTTGTGAACAGTCTTCTTTTGTCCCAGGTGATGACCGATGTCATTGAAGTGGCACTCTAGGAATATATGCCTCTTACGTTCAGCTTCAACCACCACCTCTCGCTTCTCCTCCTTCTTGGGCCCCACATAGTACAGTCGACCCTCTAGAACAACAAAACCACACAGACAACATTCAAACATGCAATTAGAAAGAGATGAGCCCTAGTAAACAACACACATTTCAACCCCCCTGTCGACATTAAACATGTTCTTGTTGTTTTTTGTTATCAATTCACTCTTACCATCAATTATGAATTTCTGAGCATATCTTTTGAGATTCTTCTTTCGTATAGGATTCATGGTCTGGGGGTAGCAGCCCTCGGCCACAAACGTGTAGATGTCACCCAGTCGGTTTGAGCTCGACTCCACCACCTCCTCTTCAGCCACCACTTGCAACGAATCCACACTCAACATCTCAGCATCTGAACAATGGACCTCAAACTTCTGTAAATATGCGCGCCAAATTATATATTACAAGGAAAAAACGACTTACGTGCAAACAAATATTAAAGAAGAACTAAAGAATGAATCAACGGATGAGAGATTCGCATGTTGCCTTAGTATTCTGCGAACGGACGATTTATGTTGACGGACCCGGAAACGCAACTCGTATTTTACATTTCCTCTTGAATCAATTTTACACCAACAGATAGAAAAATGCCCACATATTGAAATAATATAGTACAGTTTCGATATATTTATATTCGGAAATGTGTCTCTGTTGAAGCTGTTTTGTGGATTACAAATGATGGAAACTAAATGCTGAGAGTATCGTTTCACATCGGACACATAACACAGTTGGATCACAACAAACCTCTAGAGTTCCGGGGGCGATACCTCAACGTTTAACTACTATATTAGCCAATATTATTATGAAGTGTCCTATAATAGGTTGATTGGTATTATCGTTATAGGATAGTCATGCAACACGACAAGGATTCCAAGGAAACATTTTACTCTTGTAGTTGTTTTAGTTCTGACAATATCTTCCTTGATGAGTTCAAAGTTCATGTGAGATTTCTCTCCGAGCAGCAGTTTAGAACGGATTACCAGGCGGTGGGTTTGTGGCCGAACTAGGCAGTAGATCTACTAACGATTGTCACGTTACAGCATCTTGTTAGATACATGTAAAGCAAGTAACCTTACTTCTTTTAAGTGGTGGGAAAAGTAGCACATTTTCATACTTGAGTAAAAGTAAAGATACCTTAATATAAAATGACTCAAGTGAAAGTCACCCAGTAGATTTGTTTTAAAATATAAAAGTAAAAGTTTTAAATATACTTAAGTATAAAAAGTAAATGTACAAGTATAAATAAGTTCGAATTCCTTATGTTAAGCAAAGCAGACGGCCGCATTTTCTAGTTTTTATTTATTTAAGGAAAGCCAGTACACCAACTCAAAGACATAATTTTAAAACGAAGCATGTGTTTAGTGAGTTCTCCAGTTCAGAGGGAGTAGGGATGACCAGGGATGTCCTCTTGATAAATGTTTGAATTAGACCATTTTCCTCTCCTGCTAAGCATTCAAACTGTAAATGTATGGACTAAAAATGTAGATAATTTTCTTTAGGAATGTAGTGAAGTAAAAGTTGTCAAAGATATTAATAGTAAAGTACAGATACCCCAAAAAACTACTTAAGTAGTACACAAGTACTTTACACCACTGCTTCTGTTTACATTCCAGGTGTTAAGAAATCTTGGCTGCTCCACTGACACAGAATTCGAGGACATCCTGAAAAAGGCAAGTAGGCCCATGCATTTTGAGTATTTTATGAAAATTGGACTGAATGATCATTCCATTTTAATGTATGGGTTGAATGTTTTCTATATAGATTGCCAATGAAGTTGAAAGGCGCCGGAGCCTTGGTCTGAAGTCAGCTGAGAGAGCTGCTGCCATTAAGGAGATTTATAAACCTCTCCATGACCATGTCTACCATCTCCAGGTAGGAATCATACAATACTGCAGTCTTCAAATCCATACACAGATACTGATAATTAACCGTTTGATCTGTAGTATTACTATACAGTGTAATTGACTTAGATTGTCTTATCTTTTTAGGAGTCCTATATGGCCCCAGAGTTTAAACAGATGGTGGATTATTGTCGAGGTGATGATGCCAGTGAAGAGGGACTGTTGAATTTAATCCAGACAGAAGCAGGTGAGTTTTCCTTAGAGTTCATATTTGACATAGGTGGTGCCTGTCATGACTGTTCAACTTCATATACATTTTTATTCCATGGTCTACATTAGGGCCTAACTCATTATTTTTCCTTTTCTGAAGCCGCAAGGGTCTTCCGCTTTCCTGTGTTCAAGAAAAGCTTCTGTGATGAGCTGATAGAAGAAATGGAACACTTTGAGCAATCTAGATCCCCCAAAGGCAGACCCAACACCATGAATAACTATGGGGTGCACTTCCTCTTGTATATGAGAGAAATCTGTACAATATTAGATTTGGAGGCTTCAGGCAAAATGCTCAATGTATCAAGTGTTACCTGTGATAATGCATGTTCTCTTTATTTGTGATGTTCTTTTGTCCACACAGATCCTCCTAAATGAGTTAGGGTTTGACGAAGGCTTCATCATCCCTCTCCGTGAGCATTATCTGCAGCCTCTCACATCTCTGCTCTACCATGACTGTGGGGGACGCTGCCTGGACAGCCACAAGGCCTTCATGGTGAAATATGACATGCATGAAGACCTGGACCTCAGCTACCACTACGATAATGCAGAGGTCACTCTCAACGTGTCTCTGGGGAAAGAGTTCACAGAGGGGAATCTCTACTTTGGTGACATGAGACAGGTGCCTGGTTAGAGCCAGATGGGGAGGTGTAATGAGACAGGTGCCTGGTTAGAGCCATATGGGGAGGTGTAATAACACTAGTGTTATGTAGAATGAAAAAACAAATGGAGCTATGCTGTTGGTTTAGATTCATACTCTCTCTCATTAATTCCACACACACTGTGGTTTAAACCATGCCAGTGTACACAGGTTACACACTGTTATATTTTAGGTTGGGAATTCACACAGATGTATTAGTTGCACAAACTAAAATCATCACAGCCCTTTAGTAAACGTGCTCATTGTTAGTCAAGTGTGACTCAGTTGGTGACAGGGTTTTTGCTTCCCTGCAGGTGCCTCTGAGTGAGACCGCATGTACGGAGGTAGAGCACAGAGTGACAGAGGGTCTCCTCCACAGAGGACAACACATGCACGGTGCCCTGCCCATCTCTTCTGGCCAGCGCTGGAACCTCATCATCTGGATGAGGGCCTCACAGGAGAGGAACAAACTGTGCCCCATGTGCAACAAGAGGCCCACCCTAGTCGAAGGAGAGGATTTCGCAGACGGCTTTACAAGTGACACAGGGATGTCTCTTCTACAGAATGTATCATGTGTCCTGCATTAACTTAATGCTGCGGGTCCATGTGTATTTGTGTATGTTAGTGTAACTATTGTCTGGATGTTTGCTTATTGTAGAGATTGTCGCATGTGCCAAAGAAAAGTTGTGGAGAGGAAACGTGATAGACATTAGCAACATAGGGAGGCTTATCACTATTTCTACAAAACACCTCACTACAAACTGCATTATGCAGTGTCACATTTATTCCTATATTTCCTAAAACATGTCCATACAAAAATGTATAGCCTGTGAATTGAATGGCATTTTGTCCAGGTAGCAGTATTTCATATCCAAAAGCCAGTGTTTATAGACACTGGGGGAAACCCTGAGCTTTTGCCCTCCTTTTTATACCTTACTTGTAGTGGCCTTGCTCCTGTTTCTAGTTCACAGAAAGTTGACAAGATCTTTCATTCTGTAAACTTTATAAATCATGTAAATATACTGAACAAAAATATAAACACAACATGTAAAGTGTTGGTCCCATGTTTCATGATCTGAAATAAATAATCCCAGAAATGTTCCACACGCACAAAAAGCTTGTTTGTCAAATGTTGTGCTCAAATGTGTTTACGTCCCTGTTAGTGAGCATTTCTTCTTTGCTAAGATAATCCATCCACCTGACAGGTGTGGCATATCAAGAATCTGATTAAACAGCATGATCATTACACAGGTGTACCTTGTGCTAGGGACAATAAAAGGCCACTCTAATATGTGCAGTTTTGTCACACAACAAATGCCACAGAAGCTTTGAGGAAGCGTGCAATTGGCATGCTAACTGCAGGAATGTCCACCAGAGCGGTTGCCATAGAATTGAATGTTAATTGCTCTACCATACGGCTTCTCCAACGTAGTTTTAGAGAATTTGGCAGTACGTCCAACCAGCCTCACAACCGCAGACCACATGCTGCTTTGCGTGATGTATTGTCATCTCTACCTTCTTGCCCTTTGTGCTGTTGTCTGTGCCCAATAATGTTTGTTCCATGTTTTGTGCTGCTACCATGTTGTGTTGCTACCATGTTGTCATGTTACGTTGCTACCATGCTGTGTTGTCATGTGTTGCTGCCATGCTATGTTGTTGTCTTAGGTCTGTCTTTTGGTAGTGTTGTTTTGTCTCTCTTGTTGTGATGTGGGGCAACAGGTAGCCTAGTGGTTAGGGCGTTGGGCCATTAACTGAAAGGTTGCTGGATCGAATCCTCGAGCTGACAAGGTAAATACTAAAAAAGGGTTAGAAGAAATATGTGTAGCCTATCATAGCCATTTTGATATATTGAATGAGCTAATTATTTTGTAAAGGCATGAAACGTATTTGGTTGGAAAGTTGCAATGTTTTACATCAAGGGTGGTCAACCATCTTCCAGGAGAACTACAGGGTGTGCAGGTTTTTGTTCCAGTCCCCCTCTAACAAACCAAATTTCAGACATGAGCTGCTCAACCGGACCTTGATAAACTGGCTCTGATGTGTTTTATTTTTATTTAACCTTTATTTAACTAGGCAAGTCAGTTAAGAACACATTTTTATTTACAATGACGGCCAAACCCGGACGACGCTGGGCCAATTGTGTGCTACCCTATGGGACTAACCCTAACCCAATCACGGCCGGTTGTGATACAGCCTTGATTTTGAGCAGGGCTTGATCAAAAGCCTGCACACACATTAGCTCTCCAGACTGATGGTTGACCCCATGTTTTATGGGGGGGTGGGGGGACCAGATGGGATCAGAGAGGCTCCCAGTGTCGATACCACATTTATGCATACTTTCTTTTGTACCTAGAGACGACACCAATTGTTGGTCATGAAAATTTGGTTAAAAGCCATAGAGAAGTCCTGGAAAAGTCATAAAATTCCATCTATCAAAATGCGTACGAACGCTTCCTTCAATTTGCAGAGTACAAATGATTAGTAATTGTGTTCCAGCCCCCCCAGTATCCACGCAAGAAAAAATAGTTCCGCAGCTGTATCTAGTTGATGACCCCTGCAGTAGGGAATAATAGCATGATTGCAAAACGCTGTATTCAGCCATGGTAATAACAAATCAATCATTTTCAACACTAAAAACAACAATATTCTGTCTACTAGGCTATTCACATTTTTTGGTTGTTTCTTTTTTTCTGAGGCTTGAAAACACGAGGGTTATAGGAAAGCTAGTTTGCTACAAGAAGAGACACCAGAGCCTAGAAAGGGTCCCTGTGCTGTGGAAAACATCCTGCCTCGTCCCAGTGCCCAAGAAGGCGCACCCCACTGTCCTGAATGACTTCAGACCTGTAGTGCTAACATCCCACATCATGAAGACCCTGGAAAGGTTAGTCCTCGCTCACCTCAGACCCCTGGTGTGTACATTACTGGACCCCCTGCAGTTCTCATATCAGCGCAACATCGGGTGGATGATGAAATCATCTAGCTTCTGCAGAGGGCCTACTCTCACCTGGACAACGCACCATTCAGCCCCTGCTAATGGGTGAGAAGATGAAGAGGATGAAAGTGGAAGCACCCTTAGTCTCCTGGGTTACAAACTACCTGACTGGTAGGCCACAGTTTGTGCGACTACAGAGCTGTGTGTCAGAACGGGCAGTGAACAACACAGGGGCCCTCCAGGGAACGGTCCTGTCCCCCTTCCTGTTCACCCTCTACACCTCAGACTTGAGATATAACTCTGAGACATGCCACCTACAGAAGTTCTCGGATGATGCAATTGTTGGGTGCATCAGGGGTGGGCAGGAGGAGGAGTACAGGAGCACA
>CM042401.1:2500-10000 GCA_023634145.1 Thymallus thymallus | reverse complement strand
GTTGGGGTTGGGGTTGGGGTTAGGGTTAGGGTTAAGGTCGGGGTTAGGGTTAGGGTTAAGGTTAGGGTTGGGGTTGGGGTTAGGGTTAGGGTTGGGGTTGGGGTTAGGGTTAGGGTTAGGGTAGGGATGTGGAATCTGTGTTTGGCCATTGGTCCTGTAGGGGGCAGGTGGGAGAAGAGGGTTGACAGGGTTACCTGGTTGTCTGTCAGTAATCTCTGTCAGTGTGTTGGCCTTGATATGTCTAAGATATCTTTTTGTATATCCCCTTCTCCTGAGTGCCCTGAAAAGTGTTTGTGTGGCTGTGTTGAAATCATTATGTTGTGTGCATAATCTGTGGAAGCGTATAATTTGTGACTTGACAATGCCTCTGAATGTGTGTTTGGGGTGAAAACTTGCTCTGTGTAGTAGTGCATGTGTGTCTGTTTCCTTAAAGTAAACTTTTGTCTGTAAAATGGTTGTGTCTGTTGTGGCGTCCGGGAAAAAAACGGTGGTGTCTAAAAAATGGATGTGTTGTGTGTGTATGACATATTTCACTTTGATGGTTGGATGATGGTTGTTCAGAATGTTGATGAATGTATGAAAGTCCTCCAGGTTGTGCTGCCACACTCCGAAGATATCATCCAGATATCGTTTGTATAGCATGGGGCGCAATGGGCAAGTTTCCAGGACAGTTTGTTCCCAGTCTGCCATATATATGTTTGCATAAGCTGGTGCAAATTTTTTGCCCATTGCAGTCCCATGTATCTGTAGGTATTGTTGGTTGTTGAATGTGAAATCATTGTTTGTTAACCCCAGTTCTAATAACTTTATGATGTGTGTGTCAGGTCTGTTTGTAGCTGGATATCTTCGGAGTGCGGCTTCCACTGCTGCTATTCCTGCTGAAATATTGATGTTTGTGTAAAGGGAGTCTATGTCAATTGTGAATAAACATGCATTTGCTGGAACTGGAATGGTGCGGAGTGTATCTATGAAATGGTATGTATCCCTTATGTAGCTGTCATGTCTTTGTGAGATGGGGTTGAGAAAATGGTCAATGAACTCAGCTGCCGGAGAGGACTCGCTTCCGCAGTCCGACACAATGGGTCTTCCCGTTGGGACCTGGAAAGGGACAGTCCACGTTTCTGGAGTTTTGTGAATTTTTGGTAGAAGGTAAAAGAGTCTCTGTCTGGGAATGTCTGGTCCATCTAAGTATTGTTTTTGTTTGTGTGAAATGAAGTTTTGAGAGTAGAGGTCCGCTATAATCTGTCTGATGTGTGTCTGTGTCTGTATCTGTGTTGAGGTGGGGATGGGAGTGTAGTGTTGTGTGTTGGAGAGTTGTCGGTTGGCTTCCAAGAGGTATTGTTGATGGTCCATTATTACTATCTTGGAGCCTTTATCTGCTGGTTTTATTGTTATGTGTTTGTTGGTCTTTAATGAAACTATAGCTTTTCTTTCCTCTTCCGTGAGATTATGTGTAGTGGTTATAGTGGATGTATGTGAGTCCCTAATGATCTGTGTGTTGGTTTTGATAAGTTTCCTAATGGGTTGGGATAGGGTCCGTGAAGGAGGTTCCCATTGGGATCTGGCAGTAAATGGCCTGGTGTTGAAGTCCGTTGTATAATTAAAATGGTCTAACAGTCTGAGGTTTCTATGATACCTGTGGATATCCCTCTCCAGGTCCCCGCGGTCAGACCGCATCGGCGTGGGGATGAATGTCAGACCTCTCTCCAGCAGCTGAGTCTCCGCCGGGGATAAAATGAGAACAGTGGAAAGGTTCATGATGTTACTCTGATGGTGGAGGGGCTGTGATGTTAGCGTCCCCTCCTCTACCACTTTAACTGTGATGCCCAGTGTTTGAGAATTCTCTCTGCTGTTGCGGATGTCCAGTGTATGTTATCGTTTTCGGCAGTATGGAATTCTGAGTGATGTATTTCTAATAAAACGTTATAGTGTGTTGCAATGTATGCATTGATATGTTTGAGTATGTCTTTCTGTTGCTGTGTGAAAGTGGGTGAGAGGTTGATGATAGGCCAGTAGATGGTGGCATTCGGGTACATACTCATTGCTTTGTTGTGTAGTGTTTGTAATTGACTGATGGGTGTGGACTTGTTGGCCTGGTCTTTATTGTTCAGCCCCAGGGACAGCACAAGTACTTTGGTGTTGGGGTTCGGGGTGGCCTTTGCCAAGACTCCAGTTATGTGGTGGAATTGTGCTCCAGGGTAGCTGTCTATTTGAATGTGTTTGTAGGGGTGTGGTGGGATTCTACTGAGATTAGAATCTCCTATGATGGCTATAGGTTTGTGTGAATGTATGTTCCATTGGTGTATCTTTCTGGATGTGTGACTATGTCTGGTAGGTTTGTACAGTAGTTGGGGAGATGCTGGAGATATTGGGGTGGAGTGCCTAGGTGTAGGTAGGGGTGAAAGTCTAATATTAGGTTCAAAGATGACCCTCCTATGTGATGTTGTTACTGGCCTGATCTGTGGGGAGGAAAGGATGGGGGAAGTGTTCTGTGAAAAGTTGAGGGGTATCCCCCTCTCAGTGGGCTTTTGAGGGAGCCCACCGTGTGGGGACACATCAACTGGGGTGGGTAATAGGGGGGGTCTTGGGATTGGAGAGGTGGGTTTAAGGGAGGGATCAGAAGAGACTCTTTTGGGACTCAGTTTCCCCTTAGTTGGTCTATTCATCATGTTAGGGTTATCCTCCACCCTCCCTCCCCTCTCCAAGTCCCCAGACTTAGGCTGGTGTTTAGGTAGATTGGCATGGGTCTCTGTGGGAATAGGAATGATAATGTTAGTGTCAGATGTGGAAAACCCTGAGATGGTAAAAACAGGTTGCACAGCTACATTGCTAGTTATGAGCGTATCCGGTGGTTGTGCTGTCCCTGGGGTCACAGTGGGCGGGGAAATGATGCCGGTGTGTACCTGACTGTTTGATGTGTGTATGACCTGTGCTTCAACTGTGCGTGTGTTGGCCCTAATATGTTCTATGTCCAAGCCGATGGGCTGTAGGGGTGGAAAGTCCTCTTCAATCAATTCAAACTGGGTCATAAACGGGTTGGTGGGTTCTGCTGAAGTTCTGGGTGGAGGGTGTGCAGTGTTGTCTGGTGTCTGGGTCAAAGTAGCAGCCGGATTGGATTGAAGGGATATGAGGTCAGTAGTGTTGTCCGGAGAAGGTATTTTCGCATCATGGGCTGCAGTGGGGGCTTTACCCATAAGGCCTGATCTGGGGGTTAGTGGTAAAGTCTCTAATATCTGTCTCTTCCAGTTTACTGTCATAAGTGGAGGGATTTTCCTGGCGGGGACTCGTTGGGGCAGTCCTGTGGTCTGGGTGGTTCGTGGTGTTGGGGCTCGTGGGGAAAGTCCAGTGGTCTGGGTGGTTCGTGGTGTTGGGGCTCGTCGGGAAAGTCCAGTGGTCTGGGTGGGTAGTCTAGGGTGCAGGTTCCCCTGTGGTGCTGGGGTGGGGGTGAGGGGACGAGTAACTGGGGTGGGGGTGGGTGTTTCCGTAGTTAGTGGGTCCTGTAAAAATAGTCGTACTGTAGGAATAGTGTTGTCACGGAGTCTGTGTCTGTACCTTTGTGTGGCCCAGCGAGTTGCTGTTTGCATGGCAGTATCATTGTAGGGAAAGCCTGTAGGGGATAAAGTGGTCAATATGGTCTCATAGTGGTCCAGCAAAATGTGTATGTTATGTAGCATCCAGTTGTTGGTGTTTGCTGTGACTTTTTCCTTGGTAATGGTGGATGGGGATGATGGTTTGATGAAGTCTGTTAGTTTAACAACATGTTTCATCATCCCCACTGGGAAGGTGTTGGTTGTAAGTGCGTGTTGTATGATCTGTTTGTGGTGTGTGGCCTGTATCAGTTTGAAGTAGGTCTTGGTTGCGTGTTGGATGGAAAGTGTAGTGTCTGGTACTTTGTGTGGGGCTGTAGTGTAGATGTTTGTCTCCCCCTCTTCTGGAAGGGTGTCTAAAACAGAAAATCTATTACTGAACATATTTAATCCAGTCAATGCTAAAACACAAGAAACAGTAATCCAATATGCTCACCGCCTTAAAACATAGGAGAAGTCCTTGGAGAAAGGGGGTAAAAACATATGTGGATGACACAAAACAACAACCAGCTGATGGTATTGTTGGTTTTTTCTTCGTACCTGGGAGCGACCCAGGTACTCTGTTTGTAGTCTGTAGTCTTCTTCTTGGTGGATAGTGCTTCTTGTTGGAGTGGCTGGTTGTTGAGTCTCTCTGTCCTCACAATAACTGGATTAAAAGTTCAATTTTAATGTTTAAAAACAAGAATGTCCCTAAAAAACCTTTTTCCAAGTAAAAGATAAAAGGAAAAAAAAGGGGGGGGTTGAAGGGGTAAAACAGGGTATCTTGTTTAAAAACCAGGATGTCTCTAAAATACTTTATTCTGGGTAAAATGAGAAAAGAACAGGGTGCCTGACGTTTCGCATGTAATGCTTCTTCAGAGGCTATGGGGTAACTATGATTGGGGATGGAAAATAAATGAAATATTGGAGGGAAAAAACATTTTTTGGAGGGAAAGTGGTGGGTGCTTAGACAGTGACCTTTTGGAGTTACTTCCAGGCTATTGGCGGAATAGGTTGTCCATCCTACTTTGAAAGGGAATGATTGGTCTCTTTGAGGTATGTCATCCTCCAAGTATAGGAGTTGGTATGTGCTACTGTGATAGGTTGAGGGAAAAAGTGGGTGGATGCTCTAAAAGTTGCCCTGGGGGAGTTTCCTTCAAAGCTATTGGCAAAATCAGTGATCCATCATCCTATTGAAAGGAGTGGTAGGTTGGTTTAATGTATGTCCCTCCTTGATTGTAGGAAGTTGGTGTGTGCTTGAATGGTGAGCATAGGGGTAAAATAAGTCTGTCACCATCTGCTGGATTCCCTCGCTGTCCATCATAGTGTGTTTATTTGAGACAGCCAGGGAGTCTACTAACACAAGGAACCGTCCAGGGGCCCCAAAATCAAATTAAACTAAGTGGAAAATCAAATCAAAAGGAAGTAAGGGGAGACATGAAATTGTTAGGGTAGTGCATGGTATAAGAAATACACTAATATATGAAACCATCACATCAAGGGTGGGTGTGTTTATGTCAATGTATGCGAGTGGTGTGTCATGGGTAAGCATACTGGAGGAAGGAACCAGAAGTGGAGCTCTTGTGTTGGATGTAGTGTATTTCCGTTGAATCTTGGTTAAGATAGGCTCCATGGTTCCCAATGTAAAAGAAAATGAAAGAAAAATAAATAAATAAATAAATGAGTGAATGAATGAATGAAAGAAAGAAAGGGGGGTGAGGGAGGATGTATGATATTTTAAGAGGCATGTCAAGTCATGTAGTGAATGTAATGTCTAAAGTGGGTGTAGTGGAAAGAAAACTTATAGGCGTATATTCTGATATTCAGGGGGAGCACATGACAGAAGGGGAAGAAAACAATGGCACTGGCTAGGTTAGGTTTATGATAGTGAGTTTATTGATGGTGTTAAACCGTTAGTTGCACGGGCCTATTGCTGCTGCCTCTTCTGTTTGGGTATATTATCCCCCTAGAACCATTGTGTGTATGTGTGTGTATGTGTGTGTGTGTGTGTGTGTGTGTGTGTGTGTGTGTGTGTGTGTGTGTGTGTGTGTGTGTGTGTGTGTGTGTCTACTCCTTGCTGTTGAGTCCAGATGGAGCCAGAGTGTTAAGTTTGTCTATCCATCTGGACTCTGCCGCTCTTCTTTGAGTCTTTGTCCAGGACTCCTGAGACTCCAAACCCGTGATTTGTAGGTTTGCTATGGGGTGTGTCTGGAAGTGTTGGACCAAATGTGTGGGTAATTTGTTATTGTTTATTGTGTATAGGTGTTGTTTGAGGCGTGTGAGGATGGTATAGCCAGTCTCCCCTACATATATGTTGTGGCATAATGTGCAGGTGATGGCATATACAATGTTACTGCTGTGAATGTTCATTAGTTTTTTGATGGGGATGGAGGTGTGTGTATGTTTGTTGTGTATGTTGGACAGTTGTCTGTAGTACTGGTGCTCAATGGGTAGTGTGGGGGCTGGCCGGTTGGAGAACTTGGTGTGAACCAGCATGTCCTTTAGGTTGGGGTTTCTACGGAAGGCTGAGATGGGTCTGAATGGTTGGAGTGGGGGGAATGTGTGCTGTGTGTCAGTAAAGGCTGTCTTGAGTTTTGAGTGGATGTATTTGTTAATGTGTGAGTAAGTACTGATTATAGGTATGTTCAGCGGTTCAGGTTCTGCAGGGGGAATGGGGGCTCTAAGGAAAGTATGAGGGTGTAGGGAAGGGATTGGGTGGGTGGGATTGGGATACGGACCCGGAGTAGGGAAAGGGATAGAGTGTTGCAGGGGTACCTGGTACCGGGAGCTGTGTGAAGAGGAATGGTTGGGGTTAGGGTTAGGGTCGGGGTTAGGGTTAAGGTCGGGGTTAGGGTTAGGGTTAAGGTTAAGGTAAGGGTTAAGGTAAGGGTTAAGGTTAAGGTTAGGGTTAAGGTTAGGGTTAGGGTTAGGGTTAGGGTTAGGGTTAGGGTTAGGGTTAGGGTTAGGGTTAGGGTTAGGGTTAGGGTTAGGGTTAGGGTTAGGGTTAGGGTTAGGGTTAGGGTTAGGGTTAGGGTTAGGGTTAGGGTTAGGGTTAGGGTTAGGGTTAGGGTTAGGGTTAGGGTTAGGGTTAGGGTTAGGGTTAGGGTTAGGGTTAGGGTTAGGGTTAGGGTTAGGGTTAGGGTTAGGGTTAGGGTTAGGGTTAGGGTTAGGGTTAGGGTTAGGGTTAGGGTTAGGGTTAGGGTTAGGGTTAGGGTTAGGGTTAGGGTTAGGGTTAGGGTTAGGGTTAGGGTTAGGGTTAGGGTTAGGGTTAGGGTTAGGGTTAGGGTTAGGGTTAGGGTTAGGGTTAGGGTTAGGGTTAGGGTTAGGGTTAGGGTTAGGGTTAGGGTTAGGGTTAGGGTTAGGGTTAGGGTTAGGGTTAGGGTTAGGGTTAGGGTTAGGGTTAGGGTTAGGGTTAGGGTTAGGGTTAGGGTTAGGGTTAGGGTTAGGGTTAGGGTTAGGGTTAGGGTTAGGGTTAGGGTTAGGGTTAGGGTTAGGGTTAGGGTTAGGGTTAGGGTTAGGGTTAGGGTTAGGGTTAGGGTTAGGGTTAGGGTTAGGGTTAGGGTTAGGGTTAGGGTTAGGGTTAGGGTTAGGGTTAGGGTTAGGGTTAGGGTTAGGGTTAGGGTTAGGGTTAGGGTTAGGGTTAGGGTTAGGGTTAGGGTTAGGGTTAGGGTTAGGGTTAGGGTTAGGGTTAGGGTTAGGGTTAGGGTTAGGGTTAGGGTTAGGGTTAGGGTTAGGGTTAGGGTTAGGGTTAGGGTTAGGGTTAGGGTTAGGGTTAGGGTTAGGGTTAGGGTTAGGGTTAGGGTTAGGGTTAGGGTTAGGGTTAGGGTTAGGGTTAGGGTTAGGGTTAGGGTTAGGGTTAGGGTTAGGGTTAGGGTTAGGGTTAGGGTTAGGGTTAGGGTTAGGGTTAGGGTTAGGGTTAGGGTTAGGGTTAGGG
>CM042400.1:36972086-36978635 GCA_023634145.1 Thymallus thymallus | reverse complement strand
CTGTTATATATAAACCAACATGTACCTCCAGACTGTTATATATAAACCACCATGTACCTCCAGACTGTTATATATAAACCACCATGTACCTCCAGACTGTTATATATAAACCACCATGTACCTCCAGACTGTTATATATAAACCACCATGTACCTCTAGACTGTTATATATAAACCACCATGTACCTCTAGACTGTTATATATAAACCACCATGTACCTCCAGACTGTTATATATAAACCAGCATGTACCTCCAGACTGTTATATATAAACCACCATGTACCTCCAGACTGTTATATATAAACCACCATGTACCTCCAGACTGTTATATATAAACCACCATGTACCTCCAGACTGGTTATATATAAACCACCATGTACCTCAGACTGTTATATATAAACCACCATGTACCTCTAGACTGTTATATATAAACCACCATGTACCTCCAGACTGTTATATATAAACCACCATGTACCTCTAGACTGTTATATATAAACCACCATGTACCTCCAGACTGTTATATATAAACCACCATGTACCTCAGACTGTTATATATAAACCACCATGTACCTCCAGACTGTTATATATAAACCACCATGTACCTCCAGACTGTTATATATAAACCACCATGTACCTCCAGACTGTTATATATAAACCACCATGTACCTCTAGACTGTTATATATAAACCACCATGTACCTCTAGACTGTTATATATAAACCACCATGTACCTCCAGACTGTTATATATAAACCACCATGTACCTCAGACTGTTATATATAAACCACCATGTACCTCCAGACTGTTATATATAAACCACCATGTACCTCCAGACTGTTATATATAAACCAACATGTACCTCAGACTGTTATATATAAACCACCATGTACCTCCAGACTGTTATATATAAACCACCATGTACCTCTAGACTGTTATATATAAACCACCATGTACCTCTAGACTGTTATATATAAACCACCATTGTACCTCCAGACTGTTATATATAAACCACCATGTACCTCCAGACTGTTATATATAAACCACCATGTACCTCCAGACTGTTATATATAAACCACCATGTACCTCCAGACTGTTATATATAAACCACCATGTACCTCTAGACTGTTATATATAAACCACCATGTACCTCCAGACTGTTATATATAAACCACCATGTACCTCTAGACTGTTATATATAAACCAACATGTACCTCCAGACTGTTATATATAAACCACCATGTACCTCCAGACTGTTATATATAAACCACCATGTACCTCCAGACTGTTATATATAAACCAACATGTACCTCCAGACTGTTATATATAAACCACCATGTACCTCCAGACTGTTATATATAAACCACCATGTACCTCCAGACTGTTATATATAAACCACCATGTACCTCCTAGACTGTTATATATAAACCACCATGTACCTCTAGACTGTTATATATAAACCAACATGTACCTCCAGACTGTTATATATAAACCACCATGTACCTCCAGACTGTTATATATAAACCACCATGTACCTCCAGACTGTTATATATAAACCACCATGTACCTCCAGACTGTTATATATAAACCACCATGTACCTCTAGACTGTTATATATAAACCACCATGTACCTCCAGACTGTTATATATAAACCACCATGTACCTCCAGACTGTTATATATAAACCACCATGTACCTCTAGACTGTTATATATAAACCAACATGTACCTCCAGACTGTTATATATAAACCACCATGTACCTCTAGACTGTTATATATAAACCACCATGTACCTCCAGACTGTTATATATAAACCACCATGTACCCTCCAGACTGTTATATATAAACCACCATGTACCTCTAGACTGTTATATATAAACCACCATGTACCTCTAGACTGTTATATATAAACCACCATGTACCTCCAGACTGTTATATATAAACCACCATGTACCTCCAGACTGTTATATATAAACCACCATGTACCTCCTAGACTGTTATATATAAACCACCATGTACCTCTAGACTGTTATATATAAACCAACATGTACCTCCAGACTGTTATATATAAACCACCATGTACCTCCAGACTGTTATAATATAAACCACCATGTACCTCTAGACTGTTATATATAAACCACCATGTACCTCCAGACTGTTATATATAAACCACCATGTACCTCTAGACTGTTATATATAAACCACCATGTACCTCCAGACTGTTATATATAAACCACCATGTACCTCTAGACTGTTATATATAAACCACCATGTACCTCCAGACTGTTATATATAAACCACCATGTACCTCCAGACTGTTATATATAAACCACCATGTACCTCTAGACTGTTATATATAAACCACCATGTACCTCCAGACTGTTATATATAAACCACCATGTACCTCCAGACTGTTATATATAAACCACCATGTACCTCTAGACTGTTATATATAAACCAACATGTACCTCCAGACTGTTATATATAAACCACCATGTACCTCAAGACTGTTATATATAAACCAACATGTACCTCTAGACTGTTATATATAAACCACCATGTACCTCTAGACTGTTATATATAAACCACCATGTACCTCCAGACTGTTATATATAAACCACCATGTACCTCCAGACTGTTATATATAAACCACCATGTACCTCAAGACTGTTATATATAAACCACCATGTACCTCTAGACTGTTATATATAAACCAACATGTACCTCCAGACTGTTATATATAAACCACCATGTACCTCCAGACTGTTATATATAAACCACCATGTACCTCTAGACTGTTATATATAAACCACATGTACCTCCAGACTGTTATATATAAACCACCATGTACCTCTAGACTGTTATATATAAACCACCATGTACCTCCAGACTGTTATATATAAACCACCATGTACCTCTAGACTGTTATATATAAACCACCATGTACCTCTAGACTGTTATATATAAACCACCATGTACCTCCAGGACTGTTATATATAAACCACCATGTACCTCTAGACTGTTATATATAAACCACCATGTACCTCCAGACTGTTATATATAAACCACCATGTACCTCCAGACTGTTATATATAAACCACCATGTACCTCCAGACTGTTATATATAAACCACCATGTACCTCCAGACTGTTATATATAAACCACCATGTACCTCCAGACTGTTATATATAAACCACCATGTACCTCCAGACTGTTATATATAAACCACCATGTACCTCCAGACTGTTATATATAAACCACCATGTACCTCCAGACTGTTATATATAAACCACCATGTACCTCTAGACTGTTATATATAAACCACCATGTACCTCTAGACTGTTATATAAACCACCATGTACCTCCAGACTGTTATATATAAACCACCATGTACCTCCAGACTGTTATATATAAACCACCATGTACCTCCAGACTGTTATATATAAACCACCATGTACCTCCAGACTGTTATATATAAACCACCATGTACCTCTAGACTGTTATATATAAACCACCATGTACCTCCAGACTGTTATATATAAACCACCATGTACCTCCAGACTGTTATATATAAACCACCATGTACCTCTAGACTGTTATATATAAACCACCATGTACCTCCAGACTGTTATATATAAACCACCATGTACCTCCAGACTGTTATATATAAACCAACATGTACCTCTAGACTGTTATATATAAACCACCATGTACCTCCAAACTGTATATATAAAACCACCATGTACCTCCAGACTGTTATATATAAACCACCATGTACCTCCAGACTGTTATATATAAACCACCATGTACCTCCAGACTGTTATATATAAACCAACCATGTACCTCCAGACTGTTATATATAAACCACCATGTACCTCTAGACTGTTATATATAAACCACCATGTACCTCCAGACTGTTATATATAAACCACCATGTACCTCCAGACTGTTATATATAAACCACCATGTACCTCCAGACTGTTATATATAAACCACCATGTACCTCCAGACTGTTATATATAAACCACCATGTACCTCCAGACTGTTATATATAAACCACCATGTACCTCTAGACTGTTATATATAAACCACCATGTACCTCCAGACTGTTATATATAAACCACCATGTACCTCTAGACTGTTATATATAAACCACCATGTACCTCCAGACTGTTATATATAAACCACCATGTACCTCCAGACTGTTATATATAAACCACCATGTACCTCCAGACTGTTATATATAAACCACCATGTACCTCTAGACTGTTATATATAAACCACCATGTACCTCCAGACTGTTATATATAAACCACCATGTACCTCTAGACTGTTATATATAAACCACCATGTACCTCTAGACTGTTATATATAAACCACCATGTACCTCCAGACTGTTATATATAAACCACCATGTACCTCCAGACTGTTATATATAAACCACCATGTACCTCCAGACTGTTATATATAAACCACCATGTACCTCCAGACTGTTATATATAAACCACCATGTACCTCCAGACTGTTATATATAAACCACCATGTACCTCCAGACTGTTATATATAAACCACCATGTACCTCCAGACTGTTATATATAAACCACCATGTACCTCTAGACTGTTATATATAAACCACCATGTACCTCTAGACTGTTATATATAAACCACCATGTACCTCCAGACTGTTATATATAAACCACCATGTACCTCTAGACTGTTATATATAAACCAACCATGTACCTCCAGACTGTTATATATAAACCACCATGTACCTCCTAGACTGTTATATATAAACCACCATGTACCTCTAGACTGTTATATATAAACCACCATGTACCTCTAGACTGTTATATATAAACCACCATGTACCTCCAGACTGTTATATATAAACCACCATGTACCTCCAGACTGTTATATATAAACCACCATGTACCTCTAGACTGTTATATATAAACCACCATGTACCTCTAGACTGTTATATATAAACCACATGTACCTCCAGACTGTTATATATAAACCACCATGTACCTCCAGACTGTTATATATAAACCACCATGTACCTCTAGACTGTTATATATAAACCAACATGTACCTCCAGACTGTTATATATAAACCACCATGTACCTCAGACTGTTATATATAAACCACCATGTACCTCCAGACTGTTATATATAAACCACCATGTACCTCTAGACTGTTATATATAAACCACCATGTACCTCTAGACTGTTATATATAAACCACCATGTACCTCCAGACTGTTATATATAAACCACCATGTACCTCTAGACTGTTATATATAAACCACCATGTACCTCCAGACTGTTATATATAAACCACCATGTACCTCCAGACTGTTATATATAAACCACCATGTACCTCCAGACTGTTATATATAAACCACCATGTACCTCCAGACTGTTATATATAAACCACCATGTACCTCCAGACTGTTATATATAAACCACCATGTACCTCCAGACTGTTATATATAAACCACCATGTACCTCCAGACTGTTATATATAAACCACCATGTACCTCCAGACTGTTATATATAAACCACCATGTACCTCAGACTGTTATATATAAACCACCATGTACCTCTAGACTGTTATATATAAACCACCATGTACCTCCAGACTGTTATATATAAACCACCATGTACCTCCAGACTGTTATATATAAACCACCATGTACCTCTAGACTGTTATATATAAACCACCATGTACCTCTAGACTGTTATATATAAACCACCATGTACCTCTAGACTGTTATATATAAACCACCATGTACCTCCAGACTGTTATATATAAACCACCATGTACCTCCAGACTGTTATATATAAACCACCATGTACCTCTAGACTGTTATATATAAACCACCATGTACCTCCAGACTGTTATATATAAACCACCATGTACCTCCAGACTGTTATATATAAACCAACCATGTACCTCTAGACTGTTATATATAAACCACCATGTACCTCCAGACTGTTATATATAAACCACCATGTACCTCCAGACTGTTATATATAAACCAACATGTACCTCCAGACTGTTATATATAAACCACCATGTACCTCCAGACTGTTATATATAAACCAACATGTACCTCCAGACTGTTATATATAAACCACCATGTACCTCTAGACTGTTATATATAAACCACCATGTACCTCCAGACTGTTATATATAAACCACCATGTACCTCCAGACTGTTATATATAAACCACCATGTACCTCTAGACTGTTATATATAAACCACCATGTACCTCTAGACTGTTATATATAAACCACCATGTACCTCCAGACTGTTATATATAAACCACCATGTACCTCTAGACTGTTATATATAAACCAACATGTACCTCCAGACTGTTATATATAAACCACCATGTACCTCTAGACTGTTATATATAAACCACCATGTACCTCCAGACTGTTATATATAAACCACCATGTACCTCCAGACTGTTATATATAAACCACCATGTACCTCTAGACTGTTATATATAAACCACCATGTACCTCTAGACTGTTATATATAAACCACCA
>CM042400.1:36927086-36967086 GCA_023634145.1 Thymallus thymallus | reverse complement strand
GGTTGTCTGTAGTGACTCCTCTAGCACTGAGATGCAGTGTCTTAGACCACTGAACCAGGTTGTCTGTAGTGACTCCTCTAACACTGAGATGCAGTGTCTTAGACCACTGAACCAGGTTGTCTGTAGTGACTCCTCTAGCACTGAGATGCAGTGTCTTAGACCACTGAACCAGGTTGTCTGTAGTGACTCCTCTAGTACTGAGATGCAGTGTCTTAGACCACTGAACCAGGTTGTCTGTAGTGACTCCTCTAGCACTGAGATGCAGTGTCTTAGACCACTGAACCAGGTTGTCTGTAGTGACTCCTCTAGCACTGAGATGCAGTGTCTTAGACCACTGAACCAGGTTGTCTGTAGTGACTCCTCTAGCACTGAGATGCAGTGTCTTAGACCACTGAACCAGGTTGTCTGTAGTGACTCCTCTAGCACTGAGATGTAGTGTCTTAGACCACTGAACCAGGTTGTCTGTAGTGACTCCTCTAGCACTGAGATGCAGTGTCTTAGACCACTGAACCAGGTTGTCTGTAGTGACTCCTCTAGTACTGAGATGCAGTGTCTTAGACCACTGAACCAGGTTGTCTGTAGTGACTCCTCTAGCACTGAGATGTAGTGTCTTAGACCACTGAACCAGGGTGTCTGTAGTGACTCCTCTAACACTGAGATGCAGTGTCTTAGACCACTGAACCAGGTTGTCTGTAGTGACTCCTCTAGTACTGAGATGCAGTGTCTTAGACCACTGAACCAGGTTGTCTGTAGTGACTCCTCTAGCACTGAGATGCAGTGTCTTAGACCACTGAACCAGGGTGTCTGTAGTGACTCCTCTAACACTGAGATGCAGTGTCTTAGACCACTGAACCAGGTTGTCTGTAGTGACTCCTCTAGCACTGAGATGTAGTGTCTTAGACCACTGAACCAGGTTGTCTGTAGTGACTCCTCTAACACTGAGATGCAGTGTCTTAGACCACTGAACCAGGTTGTCTGTAGTGACTCCTCTAGCACTGAGATGCAGTGTCTTAGACCACTGAACCAGGTTGTCTGTAGTGACTCCTCTAGCACTGAGATGCAGTGTCTTAGACCACTGAACCAGGTTGTCTGTAGTGACTCCTCTAGCACTGAGATGCAGTGTCTTAGACCACTGAACCAGGTTGTCTGTAGTGACTCCTCTAGCACTGAGATGCAGTGTCTTAGACCACTGAACCAGGTTGTCTGTAGTGACTCCTCTAACACTGAGATGCAGTGTCTTAGACCACTGAACCAGGTTGTCTGTAGTGACTCCTCTAGCACTGAGATGCAGTGTCTTAGACCACTGAACCAGGTTGTCTGTAGTGACTCCTCTAGCACTGAGATGCAGTGTCTTAGACCACTGAACCAGGTTGTCTGTAGTGACTCCTCTAGCACTGAGATGCAGTGTCTTAGACCACTGAACCAGGTTGTCTGTAGTGACTCCTCTAGCACTGAGATGTAGTGTCTTAGACCACTGAACCAGGTTGTCTGTAGTGACTCCTCTAACACTGAGATGCAGTGTCTTAGACCACTGAACCAGGTTGTCTGTAGTGACTCCTCTAGCACTGAGATGCAGTGTCTTAGACCACTGAACCAGGTTGTCTGTAGTGACTCCTCTAGCACTGAGATGCAGTGTCTTAGACCACTGAACCAGGTTGTCTGTAGTGACTCCTCTAGCACTGAGATGCAGTGTCTTAGACCACTGAACCAGGTTGTCTGTAGTGACTCCTCTAGCACTGAGATGTAGTGTCTTAGACCACTGAACCAGGTTGTCTGTAGTGACTCCTCTAGCACTGAGATGCAGTGTCTTAGACCACTGAACCAGGTTGTCTGTAGTGACTCCTCTTACACTGAGATGCAGTGTCTTAGACCACTGAACCAGGTTGTCTGTAGTGACTCCTCTAACACTGAGATGCAGTGTCTTAGACCACTGAACCAGGTTGTCTGTAGTGACTCCTCTAACACTGAGATGCAGTGTCTTAGACCACTGAACCAGGTTGTCTGTAGTGACTCCTCTAGCACTGAGATGCAGTGTCTTAGACCACTGAACCAGGTTGTCTGTAGTGACTCCTCTAACACTGAGATGCAGTGTCTTAGACCACTGAAACAGGTTGTCTGTAGTGACTCCTCTAACACTGAGATGCAGTGTCTTAGACCACTGAAACAGGTTGTCTGTAGTGACTCCTCTAGCACTGAGATGCAGTGTCTTAGACCACTGAACCAGGTTGTCTGTAGTGACTCCTCTAACACTGAGATGCAGTGTCTTAGACCACTGAACCAGGTTGTCTGTAGTGACTCCTCTAGCACTGAGATGCAGTGTCTTAGACCACTGAACCAGGTTGTCTGTAGTGACTCCTCTAACACTGAGATGCAGTGTCTTAGACCACTGAACCAGGTTGTCTGTAGTGACTCCTCTAACACTGAGATGCAGTGTCTTAGACCACTGAACCAGGTTGTCTGTAGTGACTCCTCTAACACTGAGATGCAGTGTCTTAGACCACTGAACCAGGTTGTCTGTAGTGACTCCTCTAACACTGAGATGCAGTGTCTTAGACCACTGAACCAGGTTGTCTGTAGTGACTCCTCTAGTACTGAGATGCAGTGTCTTAGACCACTGAACCAGGTTGTCTGTAGTGACTCCTCTAGTACTGAGATGCAGTGTCTTAGACCACTGAACCAGGTTGTCTGTAGTGACTCCTCTAGTACTGAGATGCAGTGTCTTAGACCACTGAACCAGGTTGTCTGTAGTGACTCCTCTAGCACTGAGATGCAGTGTCTTAGACCACTGAACCAGGTTGTCTGTAGTGACTCCTCTAGCACTGAGATGCAGTGTCTTAGACCACTGAACCAGGTTGTCTGTAGTGACTCCTCTAGCACTGAGATGTAGTGTCTTAGACCACTGAACCAGGTTGTCTGTAGTGACTCCTCTAGCACTGAGATGCAGTGTCTTAGACCACTGAACCAGGTTGTCTGTAGTGACTCCTCTTACACTGAGATGCAGTGTCTTAGACCACTGAACCAGGTTGTCTGTAGTGACTCCTCTAACACTGAGATGCAGTGTCTTAGACCACTGAACCAGGTTGTCTGTAGTGACTCCTCTAACACTGAGATGCAGTGTCTTAGACCACTGAACCAGGTTGTCTGTAGTGACTCCTCTAGCACTGAGATGCAGTGTCTTAGACCACTGAACCAGGTTGTCTGTAGTGACTCCTCTAACACTGAGATGCAGTGTCTTAGACCACTGAAACATGTTGTCTGTAGTGACTCCTCTAGCACTGAGATGCAGTGTCTTAGACCACTGAACCAGGTTGTCTGTAGTGACTCCTCTAACACTGAGATGCAGTGTCTTAGACCACTGAACCAGGTTGTCTGTAGTGACTCCTCTAGCACTGAGATGCAGTGTCTTAGACCACTGAACCAGGTTGTCTGTAGTGACTCCTCTAACACTGAGATGCAGTGTCTTAGACCACTGAACCAGGTTGTCTGTAGTGACTCCTCTAACACTGAGATGCAGTGTCTTAGACCACTGAACCAGGTTGTCTGTAGTGACTCCTCTAGCACTGAGATGCAGTGTCTTAGACCACTGAACCAGGTTGTCTGTAGTGACTCCTCTAACACTGAGATGCAGTGTCTTAGACCACTGAAACAGGTTGTCTGTAGTGACTCCTCTAGCACTGAGATGCAGTGTCTTAGACCACTGAACCAGGTTGTCTGTAGTGACTCCTCTAACACTGAGATGCAGTGTCTTAGACCACTGAACCAGGTTGTCTGTAGTGACTCCTCTAGCACTGAGATGCAGTGTCTTAGACCACTGAACCAGGTTGTCTGTAGTGATCTTCTAACACTGAGATGCAGTGTCTTAGACCACTGAACCAGGTTGTCTGTAGTGACTCCTCTAACACTGAGATGCAGTGTCTTAGACCACTGAACCAGGTTGTCTGTAGTGACTCCTCTAGCACTGAGATGCAGTGTCTTAGACCACTGAACCAGGTTGTCTGTAGTGACTCCTCTAGCACTGAGATGCAGTGTCTTAGACCACTGAACCAGGTTGTCTGTAGTGACTCCTCTAACACTGAGATGCAGTGTCTTAGACCACTGAACCAGGTTGTCTGTAGTGACTCCTCTAGTACTGAGATGCAGTGTCTTAGACCACTGAACCAGGTTGTCTGTAGTGACTCCTCTAGTACTGAGATGCAGTGTCTTAGACCACTGAACCAGGTTGTCTGTAGTGACTCCTCTAGTACTGAGATGCAGTGTCTTAGACCACTGAACCAGGTTGTCTGTAGTGACTCCTCTAGCACTGAGATGCAGTGTCTTAGACCACTGAACCAGGTTGTCTGTAGTGACTCCTCTAACACTGAGATGCAGTGTCTTAGACCACTGAACCAGGTTGTCTGTAGTGACTCCTCTAGCACTGAGATGCAGTGTCTTAGACCACTGAACCAGGTTGTCTGTAGTGACTCCTCTAGCACTGAGATGCAGTGTCTTAGACCACTGAACCAGGTTGTCTGTAGTGACTCCTCTAACACTGAGATGCAGTGTCTTAGACCACTGAACCAGGTTGTCTGTAGTGACTCCTCTAACACTGAGATGCAGTGTCTTAGACCACTGAACCAGGTTGTCTGTAGTGACTCCTCTAGCACTGAGATGCAGTGTCTTAGACCACTGAACCAGGTTGTCTGTAGTGACTCCTCTAACACTGAGATGCAGTGTCTTAGACCACTGAACCAGGTTGTCTGTAGTGACTCCTCTAGCACTGAGATGCAGTGTCTTAGACCACTGAACCAGGGTGTCTGTAGTGACTCCTCTAACACTGAGATGCAGTGTCTTAGACCACTGAACCAGGTTGTCTGTAGTGACTCCTCTAGTACTGAGATGCAGTGTCTTAGACCACTGAACCAGGTTGTCTGTAGTGACTCCTCTAGTACTGAGATGTAGTGTCTTAGACCACTGAACCAGGTTGTCTGTAGTGACTCCTCTAACACTGAGATACAGTGTCTTAGACCACTGAACCAGGTTGTCTGTAGTGACTCCTCTAGTACTGAGATGCAGTGTCTTAGACCACTGAACCAGGTTGTCTGTAGTGACTCCTCTAACACTGAGATGCAGTGTCTTAGACCACTGAACCAGGTTGTCTGTAGTGACTCCTCTAACACTGAGATGCAGTGTCTTAGACCACTGAACCAGGTTGTCTGTAGTGACTCCTCTAACACTGAGATGCAGTGTCTTAGACCACTGAACCAGGTTGTCTGTAGTGACTCCTCTAGCACTGAGATGCAGTGTCTTAGACCACTGAACCAGGTTGTCTGTAGTGACTCCTCTAACACTGAGATGCAGTGTCTTAGACCACTGAACCAGGTTGTCTGTAGTGACTCCTCTAGCACTGAGATGCAGTGTCTTAGACCACTGAACCAGGGTGTCTGTAGTGACTCCTCTAACACTGAGATGCAGTGTCTTAGACCACTGAAACAGGTTGTCTGTAGTGACTCCTCTAACACTGAGATACAGTGTCTTAGACCACTGAACCAGGTTGTCTGTAGTGACTCCTCTAGTACTGAGATGCAGTGTCTTAGACCACTGAACCAGGTTGTCTGTAGTGACTCCTCTAACACTGAGATGCAGTGTCTTAGACCACTGAACCAGGTTGTCTGTAGTGACTCCTCTAACACTGAGATGCAGTGTCTTAGACCACTGAACCAGGTTGTCTGTAGTGACTCCTCTAACACTGAGATGCAGTGTCTTAGACCACTGAACCAGGTTGTCTGTAGTGACTCCTCTAACACTGAGATGCAGTGTCTTAGACCACTGAACCAGGTTGTCTGTAGTGACTCCTCTAACACTGAGATGCAGTGTCTTAGACCACTGAACCAGGTTGTCTGTAGTGACTCCTCTAACACTGAGATGCAGTGTCTTAGACCACTGAACCAGGTTGTCTGTAGTGACTCCTCTAACACTGAGATGCAGTGTCTTAGACCACTGAACCAGGTTGTCTGTAGTGACTCCTCTAACACTGAGATGTAGTGTCTTAGACCACTGAACCAGGTTGTCTGTAGTGACTCCTCTAACACTGAGATGCAGTGTCTTAGACCACTGAACCAGGTTGTCTGTAGTGACTCCTCTAGCACTGAGATGCAGTGTCTTAGACCACTGAACCAGGTTGTCTGTAGTGACTCCTCTAGTACTGAGATGCAGTGTCTTAGACCACTGAACCAGGTTGTCTGTAGTGACTCCTCTAACACTGAGATGCAGTGTCTTAGACCACTGAACCAGGTTGTCTGTAGTGACTCCTCTAACACTGAGATGCAGTGTCTTAGACCACTGAACCAGGTTGTCTGTAGTGACTCCTCTAACACTGAGATGCAGTGTCTTAGACCACTGAACCAGGTTGTCTGTAGTGACTCCTCTAACACTGAGATGCAGTGTCTTAGACCACTGAACCAGGTTGTCTGTAGTGACTCCTCTAACACTGAGATGCAGTGTCTTAGACCACTGAACCAGGTTGTCTGTAGTGACTCCTCTAACACTGAGATGCAGTGTCTTAGACCACTGAACCACTTGGGAGCAAATTACAAAACCAAATGACAAAAAACTATGGAAAGAAATCCATTACTCTCCATCTAATTACTCTCCATATTTCATTGATATAGCTAGGGTTGCACATTTTGCGGAATATTCAGAGGTGGGAACTTTCCATTGGAATTAACAGAAATATATGCAAATTAATATTAATACCATTTATATGTAGATGTTTTTTGCATTGGATATATTTACCATATCATAAGTAGACAGAAACAGAAACCTTTTACCTTATCATAGTAGACAGAAACAGAAACCTTTTACCTTATCATAGTAGACAGAAACAGAAACCTTTTACCTCATCATAGTAGACAGAAACAGAAACCTTTTACCTCATCATAGTAGACAGAAACAGAAACCTTTTACCTCATCATAAGTAGACAGAAACAGAAACCTTTTACCTCATCATAGTAGACAGAAACAGAAACCTTTTACCTCATCATAAGTAGACAGAAACAGAAACCTTTTACCTCATCATAGTAGACAGAAACAGAAACCTTTTACCTCATCAGTACACATAATTGCAAATGATTAAATCCTTCCAATAGAAATAAAAACAACAATTTAGTTAAGAATTGAACTTTAATTAAATGAGTTGACTCTTCACATGGGATGATTTCAAATTGGTAGATAAAGCATGTCTGGTTGGAGAGGTGAAGAACATTCAGAAATCTCTTCAATACACATATGCCTGTGAGCATCAGAGGTGAACCATTTGCATATACAGCTCGAGCAAGACATTCATCAGCATTTCTCTGACTACGTTCCTCCATTGAGTCAAACTTCTTATTCCAGGAGGACCATGAGCTGTTGCTATCGATAAGGTGTCTGATTCATAATTTTCACCTTGAATAGAAGTAGAGGGACTTTTGTCAGAGGTTGCTTGTTGTGAGCGCTGAGGGAACTTTATGCACTTGGCCAGATGATTCTGCATCTTTGTTGCATTCTTGACATATGATTTGACACAGTATTTGTAAATGTACACAGTTTTTCCTTCTACATTAGCTGCAGTGAAATGTCTCCACACATCAGATAGTGCCCGTGGCGTTTTCCTGTAAAGATTAGAAAATAATGAGTAAAAGAAAAACAAATACAATTCCATGTACAAATAAATAGTTAAGCATTTAGATTAAACAACTCCTTTGTAAGATAATGTTTTCAAATGAAACATGTATGGAAATGGGTGAATTAACACTCCTCAGTTAGCAGGCTCAAGCAAGCTAAAACCCACATGGTAGCAAAAACTAACTAGCAGAAATTGTTAACAAGTAAAAAATTATTTAAACACACTTTGCTGTAGGCTACAATTTACTAGTTATCAAAATATAATGTATGTAAGCATGTAGTCCTTGGCTCAGACAGTGTAGTAGTGTGGGCTCAATAGCATCTCATTAGTTTGCAAAATCTTGAGAATCAGCTGTACATGTGATGGAAGAATGCACTGTGCATGCAGAGGGTTTCAATTCCATTCAATTTGGGATAGTTTAACTAAAGTATGCCTTATATGTATCCCACAAAAAAGGTTCACTGTTATAAGCTAACTCTTTTGATGAATTTAAGCAAATTTCTCCAAATTCCTGGCCTTAACTTCTCATGGAAAATCTCCGGAAATATTCCGAAAATTTACTGGAAAGTTTCCGACCCTTTGCAACCCTAGATATAGCCAATCATTTCAATGACTATTTCACTGGTAAAATTGACAAACTTAAGTGAAATTACAACATTATTAACAGTGAAACATCATATTTCTGTATTGAAGATCTAATAGTGAAAGAGAACGATTGCTGTTTTGAATTTGGTCAGGTTTTTGTGGAAGAAGTGAAAAAACAGATGTTATCCATCGACAATGATAAGACACCAGGTATAGACAACCTAGATGAGAAACTATTGAGAATGGTAGCAGACTGTATTGCCACCACTACTTGTACTGCACTGACTCAGATTACTTATGATTGGCTACAATAAATGGATAATAAGATGATAGTCAGTTATATTGTTTGATTTTAGTGCAGCCTTTGATGTTATTGAAAACATGGCTATACATGGTTGGAGAATTACTTATCCAATAGAACCAGGATAGTGTTCTTCAATTTAAGCATCTCTAACATCAGATATCTACAGTGTGGTATCCCTCAGGGCAGTTGCCTTGGGCCGTTACTCTTCTCTGTTTTTGCAAATGATTTACCACTTGTCTTACAAGAAGCTAAAATGACTTTGCATGCTGATGATTGCACACTCTACACATCAGCACCTACAGTCAGTGAGCTCACTGAGACTCTTAGCAAGGAGTTACAGTCAGTCTCAGAATAGGTCATTAACAATAAACTGGTCATAAATACATCTAAAACCAAAAGAGCTGTATTTGGTTCAAAACATTCTCTTAGACCTAAACCTCAACTAGAGTTGTGTATAACTCCAGTTGTGACCATTGAACAAGTTGAAGGAGCTGAACTGCTAGGAGTAAACTTGGTCAGTTATCATGGTCAAGTCATATTGACAAAGTTGTTATGAAGATGGGGAGAGGTACAGTTGAAGTCAGAAGTTTACATACACTTAGGTTGAAGTCATTAAAACTCATTTTTCAACCACTCCACAGATTTCATGTTACCAAACTATAGTTTTGGCAAGTCGGTTAGGACATCTACTTTGTTCATGACACACTAATTCTTCCAACAATTGTTTACAGACAGATTATTTCACTTATAATTCACTATATCACAATTCCAGTGGGTCAGAAGTTTACATACACTAAGTTGACTGTGCCTTTAAACAGCTTGGAAAATTCCAGAAAACTATGTCATGGCTTTAGAAGCTTCTGATAGGCTAATTGACATAATTTGAGTCAGTTGGAGGTGTATCTGAGGATATATTTCAAGGCCTACCTTCAAACTCAGTGCCTCTTTGCTCGGCAATTTCCAAATGCCTGAAGGTACCACGGTCATCTGTACAAACAATTGTACACAAGTATAAACACCATTGGACCACGCAGCCGTCATAACGCTCAGGAAGGAAACGTGTTCTGTCTCCTAGAGATGAACGTACTTTGGTGCGAAAAGTGCAAATCAATCCCTTAACAACAGAAAAAGACCTTGTGAAGATGCTGGAGGAAACCGGTACAAAAGTATCTATATCCACAGTAAAACGAGTCCTATATCGACATAACCTGAAAGGCCTCTCAGCAAGGAAGAAGCCACTGCTCCAAAACCGCCATAAAAAAATCCAGACTACAGTTTGCAACTGCACATGGGGATCGTACTTTTTGGAGAAATGTCCTCTGGTCTGATGAAACAAAAATAGAACTGTTTGGCCATAATGACTATTGTTTTGTTTGGAGGGAAAAGGGGGAGGCTTGCAAGCCGAAGAACACCATCCCAACCGTGAAGCACGGGGGTGACAGCATCATGTTGTGGGGGTGCTTTGCTGCAGGAGGGACTGGTGCACTTCACAAAATAGATGGCATCATGAGGAAGGAAAATTATGTGGATATATTGAAGCAACATCTCAAGACATCAGTCAAGAAGTTAAAGCTTGGTCGCAAATGGGTCTTCCAAATGGACAATGACCCCAAGCATACTTCCAAAGTTGTGGCAAAATGGCTTAAGGACAACAAAGTCAAGGTATTGGAGTGGCCATCAAAAAGCCCTGACCTCAGTCCTATAGAACATTTGTGGGCAGAACTGAAAAAGCGTGTGCGAGCAAGGAGGCCTACAAACCTGACTCAGTTACACCAGTTCTGTCAGGAGGAATGGGCCAAAAGTCAACTTATTGTGGGAAGCTTGTGGAAGGCTACCTGAAACGTTTGACCCAAGTTAAACAATTTAAAGGCAATGCTACCAAATACTAATTGAGTGTATATAAACTTCTGACCCACTGGGAATGTGATATACATGTAAACAGTAGTAATAGTGACCAGTAGCAGGATAAATAGATAGATACTAATATATACATGTAAACAGCAGTAATAGTGACCAGTAGCAGGATAAATAGATAGATACTAATATATACATGTAAACAGCAGTAATAGTGACCAGTAGCAGGATAAATAGATAGATACTAATATATACATGTAAACAGCAGTAATAGTGACCAGTAGCAGGATAAATAGATAGATACTAATATATACATGTAAACAGCAGTAATAGTGACCAGTAGCAGGATAAATAGATATATACTAATATATACATGTAAAGAGCAGTAATAGTGACCAGTAGCAGGATAAATAGATAGATACTAATATATACATGTAAACAGCAGTAATAGTGACCAGTAGCAGGAAAAATAGATAGATACTAATATATACATGTAAACAGCAGTAATAGTGACCAGTAGCAGGATATATAGATATATACTAATATATACATGTAAACAGCAGTAATAGTGACCAGTAGCAGGATATATAGATAGATACTAATATATACATGTAAACAGCAGTAATAGTGACCAGTAGCAGGATAAATAGATAGATACTAATATATACATGTAAACAGCAGTAATAGTGACCAGTAGCAGGATAAATAGATAGATACTAATATATACATGTAAACAGCAGTAATAGTGACCAGTAGCAGGATAAATAGATAGATACTAATATATACATGTAAACAGCAGTAATAGTGACCAGTAGCAGGATAAATAGATAGATACTAATATATACATGTAAACAGCAGTAATAGTGACCAGTAGCAGGATAAATAGATAGATACTAATATATACATGTAAACAGCAGTAATAGTGACCAGTAGCAGGATAAATAGATAGATACTAATATATACATGTAAACAGCAGTAATAGTGACCAGTAGCAGGATAAATAGATAGATACTAATATATACATGTAAACAGCAGTAATAGTGACCAGTAGCAGGATAAATAGATATATACTAATATATACATGTAAAGAGCAGTAATAGTGACCAGTAGCAGGATAAATAGATAGATACTAATAAATACATGTAAACAGCAGTAATAGTGACCAGTAGCAGGATATATAGATATATACTAATATATACATGTAAACAGCAGTAATAGTGACCAGTAGCAGGATAAATAGATAGATACTAATATATACATGTAAACAGCAGTAATAGTGACCAGTAGCAGGATAAATAGATAGATACAGCTCCCTCTGGACGCATAGATAGATAGATAGATAGATAGATAGATAGATAGATAGATAGATAGATAGATAGATAGATAGATAGATAGATAGATAGATAGATAGATAGATAGATAGATAGATAGATAGATAGATAGATAGATAGATAGATAGATAGATAGATAGATAGATAGATAGATAGATAGATAGATAGATAGATAGATAGATAGATAGATAGATAGATAGATAGATAGATAGATAGATAGATAGATAGATAGATAGATAGATAGATAGATAGATATATAGATAGATAGGTACTTTATTGATCCCCCGGGGGGGAAATTTCATTGTCAAGCAGCTACAACAAAACACAGGGCAGGTGCAAAATGCCACAACGAAAGTACACAAAAGACAGATACACGGTACATGATACATAGAGCGACAGTATGAAAAAGTATAGAAATACAAGATATCTGGAGTGCAAAAAAAGCTATAAAAAGACATTGCATAGTATGAGTGGTTGGCTGAATATGTACACTATACATTGGTGGATGTTGGATGGTTAACTATACTATACAGGTCGATGGCAGAGAAATACTTCAGTAGCTAAAAATGCATATGATATGAGCGAGGGTAATAATAGTTTACTTAATAGACAGACTGGGTAAATGAACAGGTAAGTGAAAATGTTGCATGGTTAAATTAGCTGTACAGGTAAATATACAGTTATATTTACAGATAAGTGAATACTTGCATGGTTACACAAACTGTACAGGTAAATGACAGGAAGAGATACTTTAATAGCTAAATGTGTGTATGATATCATTTGGGGTAATAATAGTAATTCCCTTAAAATACAGTCCTTAGTGCGCAGGGTTTAATTACAGACAACTGCACGTATTGCACATTCGATATACTAAAAGCAATGAGAAAAGGTGCAACTGGCAGGATACTAATATGCATTCCTGAGTGAATGCCTACGTAAGTTAAGTCCAATAATTACTTACAATATTGCATGTGATATGATATAACAACTGTACATGAGTATGTATATACAGACCTGTATGAATAAATAGGTCCTGAGTGGATGAGTGCTGACGTACCAGAGTTACTCACGGATGGATGCATAATTGTTAAACTAGGTCCTAGTACCCCAACAGTTCCAGATCTATGTTGCCGACGGCACGACACCCCGGTGAGGCATTATATAGTCTAATAGCCGCCGGCAGGAAGGACCTCCTGTAGCGCTCTCTGGCACACCGTGGTGGGATCAGTCTGTGACTGAAAGTGCTCCTCTGCGTCATAACCATAGCGTGCAGAGGGAGCAGTTTGGCCAGGATCCGTCTCTCCGCCACCTCCTCTAGAGTGTCAAGGCTCATCCCCAGGACAGAGCTAGCCTTCCTGATCAGCTTATTTACCCGAGAAGCATCACCGGCTTTGATGTTTGCTCCCCAGCACACCACTGCAAAAAAGATGGCACTGGCCACCACAGACTGGTAGAAGGTATGCAGTAGTTTACTGCACACGTTGAAAGACCTGAGCCTCCTCAGAAAGTAGAGTCGGCTCTGGCCCTTCTTGTACAGGGCCCCGGTGTTACCGGCCCATTCCAGCCTGTTGTCCATATGGACTCCCAGGAACTTGTATGACCCAACCATTTCCACATCCATCCCCTGTATAGGGACTGCAGTCAGTTGTGCCTTGGTTCTCCTGAAGTCCACCACCATCTCCTTTGTTTTGCTGATGTTGAGCTGAAGGTGGTTCTGCTCACACCACAACACAAAGTCACTGATTGTGCTCCTGTACTCCTCCTCCTGCCCACCCCTGATGCACCCTACAATAGCAGAGTCAGGTAGTCCGTGACCCAGGAGACTAAGGGTGCTTCCACTTTCTTCCTCCTCATCTTCTCACCCAATAGCAGGGGCTGAATGGTATTGAAGGCACTGGAGAAGTCAAAAAACATAACCCTCACAGTGCAACCTGCGTTGTCCAGGTGAGAGTAGGCCCTCTGCAGAAGGTAGATGATTGCATCATCCACCCCGATGTTGCGCTGGTATGCAAACTGCAGGGGGTCCATTGATGAACACACCAGGGGTCTGAGGTGAGCGAGGACTAACCTTTCCAGGGTCTTCATGATGTGGGATGTTAGCGCTACAGGTCTGAAGTCATTCAGGACAGTGGCGTGTGCCTTCTTGGGCACTGGGACGAGGCAGGATGTTTTCCACAGCACAGGGACCCTTTCTAGGCTCAGGCTAAGGTTGAAAAGACGCTGGAGTATTCCACACAGTTGGTCAGCACAGACCCTCAGCACCCTTGGGCTGATGCCATCAGGGCCCGCCGCTTTCCACTGATGTAGTCTCTCCAGCTCTCTCTTCACTTGGTTGGTGGTGAAAGCCAGCCCAGGTGGGGAGGTGGGGGGAAGGGGGGTGTTGAGGATCAGTCCAGGGGGAGCAGGGCCGGAGGTGGGGTCACTGATTGTCTCAGCAGAGGTGCTGTGAGCAAAGTGGGGGTGGGACAGCCGTGAGGGTGTGTGGTCTGGGGAGCTGGAGGGGAGGTGGACAGGGCCAGTATCAAACCTGTTAAAAAATTGGTTCAGCTCATTGGCTCTGTCCTGGGTCCCCTCCGTCTGCCCAGTGTTTGACTTTTTGAAGCCAGTGATATTTCTCATACCCTTCCACACCTCTCTCACCTGGCTCTGCCTCAGCTTGTCCTCCATCTTCTCCTTATACACTCTCTTCCCCTCAGCAATCCGCAACTTCAGCTCCCTCTGGACGCATTTCAATTTGTCCTTGTCCTTGAAGGCCCTCTTCTTCTCATTCAGCAGGGCCTTCAGGTCGCTGGTGACCCAGGGTTTATTGTTTGGGAAACAGCGTACCTTCCTGGTGGGTACAGTGTTGTCTACACAAAAATTAACATAGTCTGTTATGCAGTCAGTGAGTCCGTCGATGTCCTCCCCATGAGCCTCACAGAGCACATCCCAGTCTGTTGTTTCAAAACAGTCCTGTAGGGCCTCATTCACCTCCGGGGACCATCTCCTAATAGTCCTGGTGGTTGCAGGCTACTGTTGGACCAAAGGCCTGTAGAGTGGGGTGAGGTGGACAAGGTTGTGATCCGATCTACCGAGGGGAGGGAGTGCAGTGGAGTTGTATGCATCCTTCGCATTAGCATATAACAAGTCCAGAGTTGTATTATTCCTGGTTGGGCACTTCACAAACTGTTTGAACGTGGGCAGATTTGAAGAGAGAGATGCATGGTTAAAATCCCCCGAAATGGCAAAGAAAGCACTGGGATGCGCTGTCTGTAACCTCGCGATAACAGAGTGGATGACGTCACACGCTGCGTTTGCATCAGCAGAGGGCGGGATGTAAACAATAACAGCAATGGCCGCCGTGAATTCCCTCGGCAAATAGTATGGTCTCAGGCTAACGGCTAACAGTTCAATGTCCGGGCTACAAAACTCTTCCTTAAGAGTAATATGGTTCGGATGACACCATCTGTTGTTAACTAATAAAGCCAGCCCACCACCCTTACTCTTACCGGAAGAGATGCGATCCCTGTCCGCTCTGGAAACCGCCGATAGTGACGTTCTGTATGGGGATGTTATCGTTCAGCCAAGTCTCAGAAAAAAACATTAGGCTTGTTTCCCGATAAATCCTTTGTCCACGAACAAGTCCCTCCAACAAGTCCCACACCGCGTGCGACTGGTTCAGTGCTTATAGAGTAAATCCGTCATGAGGTTAGCTCCTCTGTGGATAACATAGCTATTTAGCTCCTCTGTAGATAACATAGCTATTTAGCTCCTCTGTGGATAACATAGCTATTTAGCTCCTCTGTGGATAACATAGCTATTTAGCTCCTCTGTGGATAACATAGCTATTTAGCTCCTCTGTGGATAACATAGCTATTTAGCTCCTCTGTGGATAACATAGCTATTTAGCTCCTCTGTGGATAACATAGCTATTTAGCTCCTCTGTGGATAACATAGCTATTTAGCTCCTCTGTGGATAACATAGCTATTTAGCTCCTCTGTGGATAACATAGCTATTTAGCTCCTCTGTGGATAACATAGCTATTTAGCTCCTCTGTGGATAACATAGCTATTTAGCTCCTCTGTGGATAACATAGCTATTTAGCTCCTCTGTAGATAACATAGCTATTTAGCTCCTCTGTGGATAACATAGCTATTTAGCTCCTCTGTGGATAACATAGCTATTTAGCTCCTCTGTGGATAACATAGCTATTTAGCTCCTCTGTGGATAACATAGCTATTTAGCTCCTCTGTGGATAACATAGCTATTTAGCTCCTCTGTAGATAACATAGCTATTTAGCTCCTCTGTGGATAACATAGCTATTTAGCTCCTCTGTGGATAACATAGCTATTTAGCTCCTCTGTGGATAACATAGCTATTTAGCTCCTCTGTAGATAACATAGCTATTTAGCTCCTCTGTGGATAACATAGCTATTTAGCTCCTCTGTAGATAACATAGCTATTTAGCTCATCTGTGGATAACATAGCTATTTAGCTCCTCTGTAGATAACATAGCTATTTAGCTCCTCTGTAGATAACATAGCTATGAAATAGACTTCTTCATACCTAATGCCACTACAATGGTGGAAGACACAGTGACTTGTAGTAAAACCACTACAGACTCCCTCGACACCAATTCTGACTGACCTCCAGGCATTGACCTGAAAATGATCTGATTATGTCAGACTCATTCTGAACCAGTGTAGTCTACCAGGATACTTGGGTTTATTCCCTTGGCATGCACGCTTGTGTAAGCATAAACACACATGTACAACGGAACATCCAATTAGGATTTATGCTAGGGTCACTTAAGGGTTCGAGCAAAATACCAGCCTTGATAAAGTTGAACATTTACCCTGACACCTTTGACCCTACAGCTACAGTACTGAAACTAGTGCCTTACAGCTGTAGACTTATCATGCAGTTATCAACTTAGGATAGTGTCTAAGCAACACACCACTAAGTAGGAAACCCCTAGAGATGACATTAGAGACAATGCCATGGTAGAGTCATTTAACCAAGACCAGGGACGTATATAGAATACAGTCCAATTAGATGATTAACGTGTGGTAACTATATTTTGTCATTTTTGTTTCTGCTTTAATTCATTTTGTTTCATTTTCTTTGACACTTAGGAAGTGATAGAGCCATAAACAAATTCACCATACAACCATCATTTAGTGCCACAACATAAAATAAATGTGTATTTTGTGAGTGTGTGTGCAGTACTAACATCTGCCTAAGTTACTGCCCAGATCTACCAGCTCAAAATCCCAGCCAGCCCCTGTCAACCAATGCGTGCCTCAGAGTTCTGTGCTCGAACCCCTACTCTTCATTGTCTACACGCTACCCCTGGGACAGATCATTCGACGTCATGGTGTTCATTTACACTCCTATGCAGATTTATATCAACACCAAACCCAACTCGCACCTCCCCCTCATCTCTGATCAGCTGTCTTCAAGATATCAAAAACTGGATGACCTCTAATTTACTGAAACTCGACAGTAATAAAACAGAGGTCATGGTGGTGGCTCCCAAGACTCTTCTAAAGAAAGTTGGTGACCTTGTGTTGTCCATTGACGGCTGTTCCATCTGCCCATCCTCCGAGGTCTGTAACCTGGGAGTCATCTTCATTATGTTCAGAACTCTCTCTCCCTCCCCCCCTTCTGTGTAGTGCCTCTCTCCCTAATGAAGCGGCCTCTGAACTGCTCCCTGGCTCACCTCTTGCTGCTCATCGTATCTTATGATCACTCGGCTACACAGCTGATGCCTACTGGACTGTTCCCTTACACAGTACCTCATTCTGTTGATCTGTTAAGCCTCAGCCTCCAACTCAGGTCCTGTGTGTAGCACAACATTCTCTCTAACTGACCCTCTCTGTCCATTCATCACCATTACCTGTTGTTGTCTTAGCTCTCCTGATTAACTGTGTTTGTTTCATGCCTCTTTCTCATGTCAATATGCCTTGTCTGTTGCTGTTTGGGTTATTTCTTATTGTTCTATTTCACTGTAGAGCCCCCAGTCCTGATCAACATGCCTCAGATAGCTCCTTTGTCCTTTTATTCTCTGTACCCAACGCACTAGACGACCAGTTCTTAAAGCCTTTAGCCGTACCCTTATCCTACTCCTCCTCTGGTGATGTAGAGGTAAACCCAGGTCCTGTAGCCCCCAGTACTACACCTATTCCCCAGGCGCTCTCATTTGTTGACTTCTGTAACGGTAAAAGCCTTGGTTTCATGCATGTTAACATCAGAAGCCTCCTCCCTAAGTTTGATTTATTCACTGCTTTAGCACACTCCGCCAACCCGGATGTCCTAGCTGTGCCTCTCTCTCTCTCTCTCTCTCTCTCCTGCCTCTCTCTCTCTCTCTCCCCCTCCTACTTACTGCCTTTCTCTCTCTCTCTCTCGCTTTCTCTCCCCCTCCTGCTTACTGCATCTCTCTCTCTCTCTCTCTCCCCCTCCTGCTTACTGCATCTCTATCTCTCTCTCTCTCTCTCTCTCTCTCTCTCTCTCTCTCTCTCTCTCAAATTCAAAGCGGACTGAAGGTGGTTATATATAAACCACCATGTACCTCTAGACTGTTATATAGAAACCACCATGTACCTCTAGACTGTTATATAGAAACCACCATGTACCTCCAGACTGTTATATATAAACCACCATGTACCTCCAGACTGTTATATATAAACCACCATGTACCTCTAGACTGTTATATATAAACCACCATGTACCTCTAGACTGTTATATATAAACCACCATGTACCTCCAAACTGTTATATATAAACCACCATGTACCTCCAGACTGTTATATATAAACCACCATGTACCTCCAGACTGTTATATATAAACCACCATGTACCTCTAGACTGTTATATAGAAACCACCATGTACCTCCAGACTGTTATATATAAACCACCATGTACCTCCAGACTGTTATATATAAACCACCATGTACCTCTAGACTGTTATATATAAACCACCATGTACCTCCAGACTGTTATATATAAACCACCATGTACCTCCAGACTGTTATATATAAACCACCATGTACCTCCAGACTGTTATATATAAACCACCATGTACCTCCAGACTGTTATATATAAACCACCATGTACCTCCAGACTGTTATATATAAACCACCATGTACCTCCAGACTGTTATATATAAACCAACATGTACCTCCAGACTGTTATATATAAACCACCATGTACCTCCAGACTGTTATATATATTAATTTGGTTTGTCATTCTATAGTTTTTTATGGATTTTTTGTGGTAATTAAGTTGAATTGATACATTTTCCAGAAATAGATTTTCCAGCTCCGTGTATTTTCAAATTGAAAAAAGGTGACGTCACATCGCTCCCCTGCAGCACTACAACTCTGGTTGTATCTCCTATTTTGTTGTTGTGTGAGCTGCATGGCCACAGAGAAAAACATCCGGTTTGGATGTCCCCTCTCCCTCTCCCTCTCCCTCTCCCTCTCCCTCTCTCTCTCCCTCTCTCTCTCCCTCTCTCTCTCTCATTAAGAATAACAAATAATAATATATTATAGTACCACTACTATTAGAATAATAATCACAACAATAATCATAAGTAAGTTACTGCTTACTCTGCAGATGTTATTATTCAGTGTCTTAGTCTCTGACAGAGTAGATAATCAGACAATTCATATTCTCTGTTCAGAGACAGATAGCAATTTAGTCGGCTTTGGGATTTTGTTTAGTTTTTTCCAATGTTGTAAATATGAGTCCTTTGATTGGTTCATGATTTTGTTTATTTGAATTCTTTCTTTTGAAGCAGTGCTGGTGTCAGCTTGGTTGGTTCGGTCCAACACCAGCTGACTGAGAGGCTCGTTTCTGGGCTCAGTTCTTGGGTTTGAAGTGCTTTAAATTGGAGACTAGAATTTGGACTTGAGTTTAGGTGAAGCCCAACATTGTATTGATATTTTTTGTACTTTCATTACCACTGGAAAGCAGCCCAATTCTGCATTACATGCATTAGTTGGTGTATTTCTTTGGACTTGTAGAATTTTCCGATTGAAGCCCTTCTAGATAGATAGATAGATAGATAGATAGATAGATAGATAGATAGATAGATAGATAGATAGATAGATAGATAGATAGATAGATAGATAGATAGATAGATAGATAGATAGATAGATAGATAGATAGATAGATAGATAGATAGATAGATAGATAGATAGATAGATAGATAGATAGATAGATAGATAGATAGATAGATAGATAGATAGATACTTTATTGATCCCCGGGGGGGAAATTTCTTTGTCAAGCAGCTACAACAAAACACAAGGCAGGTGCAAAATGCCAGAACGAAAATACACAAAAGACAGATACACGGTACATGATACATAGAGCGGCAGTATGAAAAAGTATAGAAATACAAGATGTCTGGAGTGCAAAAAAGCTATAAAAAGACATTGCATAGTATGAGTGGTTGGCTGAATATGTACACTATATATTGGTGGATGTTGGATGGTTAACTATACTATACAGGTCGATGGCAGAGAAATACTTCAGTAGCTAAAAATGCGTATGATATGAGCGAGGGTAATAATAGTTTACTTAATAGACAGACTGGCTAAATGAACAGGTAAGTGAACATTTTGCATGGTTAAATTAGCTGTACAGGTAAATATACAGTTATATTTACAGATAAGTGAATATTAGCATGGTTAAATTAACTGTACAGGTAGATGACAGGAAGAGATACTTAAATAGCTAAATGTGTGTATGATATCATTTGGGGTAATAATAGTAATTCCCTTAAAATACAGTCCTTAGTGCGCAGGGTTTAATTACAGACAACTGCACGTATTGCACATTCGATATACTAAAAGCAATGAGAAAAGGTGCAACTGACAGGATACTAATATGCATTCCTGAGTGAATGCCTACGTCAGTTATGTCCAAGAATTACTAGCAATATTGCACGTGATATGATATAACAACTGTACATGAGTATGTATATACAGACCTGAATGAATAAATAGGTCCTGAGTGGATGAGTGCTGACGGACCAGAGTTACCCACAGATGGATGCATAATTGTTAAACTAGGTCCTAGCACCCCAACAGTTCCAGATCTATGTTGCCGACGGCACGGCACCCCGGTGAGGCATTATATAGTCTAATACATCTATGATGACAATCCTAGGCCAATCACTATGATGATACCCAAGGTCAAACACTATAATGTTCACAATAGTTAAATTCTCTTTCTCTCTATCTCTCTAACCACCCCCCAAACCCCCCCCCCCCCCCAGCCTGGAGGAGCCTCCATCTGGCGACACAGGCAGTTTCTCTGACAACACCTGTAGCCAAGGGCCCTACCTGGGAAGCTCTGATCACCGCTACAGCAGTGGCTCTGGTCCACCGGGCCCCCGATCACACCACCACCACCAGGGCCCCCCAGTGGCCCCCCCCAGTCCTGCCTCACTGGCCTGGGCCCAGAGGACCCGGCACCAGCCTGCCAGCCTGGCGCTCCGGAAGCAGGAAGAGGAGGACAACAAGCGCTGCAAAGCCCGGTCCGACAGCTATGAGCTCTCCACAGATCTACAGGACAAGAAGGTTAGCATATTATTATATATATTATATAATTATTATTATTATTATAGAGGTGCAAAGCCCGGTCCGACAGCTATGAGCTCTCCACAGATCTACAGGACAAGAAGGTTAGCATATTATTATATATATTATATTATTGGATATGATATTATTATTATTATTATTATTATTATATTGGTGCAATGCCCTGTCCGACAGCTATGAGCTCTCCACAGATCTACAGGAGAACAATGTATATTAGGCTTTCTCCATGTGCAATGCATCCGATTATAGTCTATACTTTTGACTACTATATACTGATTGCATACAATATGTGTGATGTATGAATAGTTTGGTTGATTTAGATTTTTCATGTTGTATTCTATGGTGTTATGTATTCTGATTCTGTGTGACATAACTAAGAAAAACTAGATCCATTCCTGAACCAGGGTTATGTTGGAATGGATCTGAACCAGGGTTATGTTGGATCCATTCCAACATAACCCTGGTTATTCCAAATTCCAACATAACCCTGGTTCAGATCCATTCCAACATAACCCTGGTTCATATCCATTCCTTCATAACCCTGGTTCAGATCCATTCCAACATAACCCTGATTCAGATCCATTCCAACATAACCCTGGTTCAGATCCATTCCAACATAACCCTGGTTCAGATCCATTCCAACATAACCCTGGTTCAGATCCATTCCAACATAACCCTGGTTCAGATCCATTCCAACATAACCCTGGTTCAGATCCATTCCAACATAACCCTGGTTCAGATCCATTCCAACATAACCCTGGTTCATATCCATTCCTTCATAACCCTGGTTCAGATCCATTACAACATAACCCTGGTTCAGATCCATTCCAACATAACCCTGGTTCAAGTCCATTCCAACATAACCCTGGTTCAGATCCATTCCAACATAACCCTGGTTCAGATCCATTCCAACATAACCCTGGTTCAGATCCATTCCTTCATAACCCTGGTTCAGATCCATTCCAACATAACCCTGGTTCAGATCCATTCCAACATAACCCTGGTTCAGATCCATTCCAACATAACCCTGGTTCAGATCCATTCCAACATAACCCTGATTCAGATCCATTCCAACATAACCCTGGTTCAGATCCATTCCAACATAACCCTGGTTCATATCCATTCCTTCATAACCCTGGTTCAGATCCATTCCAACATAACCCTGGTTCAGATCCATTCCAACATAACCCTGGTTCATATCCATTCCTTCATAACCCTGGTTCAGATCCATTCCAACATAACCCTGGTTCAGATCCATTCCAACATAACCCTGGTTCAGATCCATTCCAACATAACCCTGGTTCAGATCCATTACAACATAACCCTGGTTCAGATCCATTCCAACATAACCCTGGTTCAGATCCATTCCAACATAACCCTGGTTCAGATCCATTCCTTCATAACCCTGGTTCAGATCCATTCCAACATAACCCTGGTTCAGATCCATTCCAACATAACCCTGGTTCAGATCCATTCCAACATAACCCTGGTTCAGATCCATTACAACATAACCCTGGTTCAGGTCCATTCCAACATAACCCTGGTTCAGATCCATTCCAACATAACCCTGGTTCAGATCCATTCCAACATAACCCTGGTTCAGATCCATTCCAACATAACCCTGTTTCAGGTCCATTCCAACATAACCCTGGTTCAGGTCCATTCCAACATAAACCTGGTTCAGGTCCATTCCAACAGAAAAAAAACAACAGATTTTCAAAACAGAGGCTATAGAAATGTTAAATTTCAATAGGGTTGCTATGGCAATATTCCCTTACAAAGCTCCCCTAATCTCCAGCTCTCTCATTGGTCCTCTCCACTTCTTACCACTGTCATTGGTCCTCTCCACTTCCTCCCACTCTCTGATTGATATTTTCCACTTTTCCTGCTCCCTCATTGGTCCTCTCCACTTCCTCCTGCTCTTTCTCATTGGTCCTCTCCACTTTCTCCCACATTCTCATTGGTCATCTCCACTTCCTGTTTTCTATTAGGTGGAGATGCTAGAGAGGAAGTATGGCGGTTACTTCCTGAGTCGGCGGGCGGCGCGCACCATCCAGACGGCATTCCGTCAGTACCGCATGAACAAGAACTTTGAGCGGCTGAGAAGCTCTGCCTCTGAGAGCAGGATGACTCGGCGTATCATCCTGTCTAACATGAGACTGCAGTACTCGTTTGACGAGCGGCAGGGCCAGGGCCATCCCCAGGGCCAGGGGGGACTGAGGTACCCCCACCCTGGAAGGGGGCAGCCTGGGGATGGAGAGATGGAGGCTGGGTCTCCTCCACAGTGCCAGGGGGACAGAGAGGAGTACACACACCTGGATGAAACCTTCTCCAAACAGGTGAGAGGAACGGAGCTGCAGTAAGATCATTTATCTTGGTAAGACGTCAAGCGTTTTAATGGTAAGCAATATTTAGGTCAGATTGAATTATGTTGCAGTAAAGGGAGGAAACTATGGGCTGGTTTCCCACATATTAGTACTGGAGATTTTCTGTTGAGCCCAGGAGTACTGTGTTCTGGAAACCAGCCCTATGTCTGTTACAGGACTACAACTTCTTCCACTGCCAGAAAATATACTTCCAGACAGCTAAAGCAAGCATACACAATCTCTTAAGAGAATGTACCTTTTCTAGTTGTAAATAATGAATGTGACTTGCTTTCACATTATCGATGGACTTACTGACTGCATAACAGACTATAATAATAATAAACCCTGGGTCACCAGCGACCTGAAGGCCCTGCTGAATGAGAAGAAGAGGGCCTTCAAGGACAAGGACAAATTGAAATGCGTCCAGAGGGAGCTGAAGTTGCAGATTGCTGAGGGGAAGAGAGGGTATAAGGAGAAGATGGAGGACAAGCTGAGGCAGAGCCAGGTGAGAGAGGTGTGGAAGGGTATGAGAAATATCACTGGCTTCAAAAAGTCAAACAGTGGGCAGACGGAGGGGACCCAGGACAGAGCCAATGAGCTGAATTTTTTTTTTAACAGGTTTGATACTGGCCCTGTCCACCTCCCCTCCAGCTCCCAAGGCCACATACCCTCACGGCTGTCCCACCCCCACTTTGCTCACAGCACCTCTGAGACAATCAGCAACCCCACCTCCACCCCTGCTCCCCCTGGACTGATCCTCAACACCCCCCTTCCCCCCACCTCCCCACCTGGGCTGGCTTTCACAACCAACCAAGTGAAGAGAGAGCTGGAGAGACTACACCAGTGGAAAGCGGCGGGCCCTGATGGTATCAGCCCAAGGGTGCTTAGGGTCTTTGCTAACCAACTGTGTGGAATACTTAGCCTGAGCCTGGAAAGGGTCCCTGTGCTGTGGAAAACATCCTGCTCACCTCAGACCCCTGGTGTGTTCATCACTGGACCCCCTGCAGTTCACATACCAGCGCAACATCGGGGTGGATGATGCAATCATCTACCTTCTGCAGAGGGCCTACTCTCACCTGGACAACGCAGGTTGCACTGTGAGGGTTATGTTTTTTGACTTCTCCAGTGCCTTCAACACCATTCAGCCCCTGCTACTGGTTGAGACCCTCTTCTTCTCATTCAGCAGGGCCTTCAGGTCGCTGGTGACCCAGGGTTTATTATTTGGGAAACAGCGTACCTTCCTGGTGGGTACAGTGTTGTTTACACAAAAATTTATATATAGTCTGTTATGCAGTCAGTAAGTCCATCAATGTCCTCCACATAGCAAAAACAATTCCCCTCCTCCACACGACTTTGTAGAACTCAAAATTACAGCGCTTGTCTTTCATTATTTGTTCCGATATGCATCCATTTGAAGGCGTAGCGTTTGTTTGTATGTCGTGCCTAAGTTTGCTAATCTTGTCCAAACAAATAGTAATTAAAGTTATAAGGGTTTAGTTATTAACAATGAAGGATGGAGCTGAGTTTTTACTATCCTTTATCTTTGTTCCATTGTCTGGTTTCTTCTTTCAGTTTAGTTACGTCATTTCTCAGTTTCCTGTATGTTTGTCCGTCTGCTGTGTTGTTTGCTATTCCCTCTCAGCCATACAGTTCTTCAATTCCTCATCTATCCATTAGTCAGTTCTAACAGTCAGTTTATTGATGGGTTGATGAGTTGTTCCTCATTACACACATTTTTCACATCTTAGACTCATTACAAAACCTCTTGTATGATCGCTTAGTTCTTTCTAGACATAGCTATTATATTATGATCCCTACATCCGACATCTGTCTTTATCCACCCTGTGTGTGCTGTAGGTGAAGTCCCTGGCTGACTCCATCGATGACGTCCTGACCTGTCAGTCTGCTGTAGAAGACTCTCAGGAGGAGGAGGAAGGTGACGGAGGTGAGACAGGGGTGGTGGCAGACGACTTTGGAAAATGTGTTTGGAGACCGAGGGAGGGAGACAGACAGAGAGGCGGAGGAAGAGGAGGAGGAGGAGAGAGACGGAGCATGCACGAGGACAGCACAGCCACCTCTTACAGCGACGTGACCCTCTACATTGATGATGTGCTCCCTTCCTCGCCCCTGTCCCTGGAGCGCGCCCCCAGCAGCACCGACACAGAATACTGGAGCCCTGGAGTGGGTGGCGGCGGGGTGGGGGTGCGCGAGGACAGCCGGGACACAGAGGGAGGGGGCAGCAGACATAGCACCCCCTGTACAGAGTGTAGAGACTACAGCCTGAGAGGAGCCCATCTGCCCCTGCTAACCATCGATCCCCCTAGCGACAGCTCTGTTGATATGAGTGACCGCTCGGATAGAGGTTCGATAGGTAGACGGGTCTACGAAACAGAGCCAGGGGGAGGTGGTGGAGGAGGAGGGGAAGTGGGGTCGCCTCACGGCACCATTAAACACAACCCCCACCCCAACCCCAACGGGCGCTCTGTCCCCACACACCCCCAGGCCCAAGGCCAGACTCGTACAGTGCTCCCTCACCGCCCCCACCCTCACCCCCACCCCTCGGCCATCCCCTCACACCTGCTCCACCACACCATCTTACACCACCACCATCAGATCCCCCATTACCCTCTACACCACCACCCCCACCAGCCGTACCCAGACACTCCCTATTCGTCCTCCCAGTCCCCGCAGGGACAACCCCTCACCCCCTTGTCTTCCTCCTCATCCGCCACACTGCCCCCTAGTGGCCTGGAGCAGGTCTGCTGTTCTGATGGAGACAATGACTCTCTCAACTCCACCACCAACTCTAACGATACCATCAACTGCTCTTCCGGGTCCTCATCACGCGACAGCCTCCGGGAGCCCCTCCCACCACTCGGGAAACAGACGTATCAGAGAGAGAGCAGACACAGCTGGGATAGCCCCGCCTTTAACGACGACGTGGTGCAGAGACGACAGTACCGCATCGGACTAAATCTGTTTAACAAGTAAGTTATACACTATCACATCGGAATCAATCTGTTCAACAAGCTAGCCAGTACTGCATCAAACTCAATCTGTTCAACAAGTTAGACAGTACTGCATCAAACTCAATCTGTTCAACAAGTTAGACAATACTGCATCAAACTCAATCTGTTCAACAAGTTAGACAGTACTGCATCAAACTCAATCTGTTCAACAAGTTACAGTACTGCATCAAACTCAATCTGTTCAACAAGTTAGACAGTACTGCATCAAACTCAATCTGTTCAACAAGTTAGACAATACTGCATCAAACTCAATCTGTTCAACAAGTTAGACAATACTGCATCAAACTCAATCTGTTCAACAAGTTAGACAATACTGCATCAAACTCAATCTGTTCAACAAGTTACAGTACTGCATCAAACTAAATCTGATCAACAAGTTAGACAATACTGCATCAAACTCAATCTGTTCAACAAGTTAGACAATACTGCATCAAACTCAATCTGTTCAACAAGTTACAGTACTGCATCAAACTCAATCTGTTCAACAAGTTAGACAGTACTGCATCAAACTCAATCTGTTCAACAAGTTAGACAATACTGCATCAAACTCAATCTGTTCAACAATTTATACAGAACCACATCGTACTCAAAATTTTCAAAAAGTAAGTTAGACAGTACTGCATCTGACTCCACCTCAAGTAAGTTAGATGGTACGCTCCTGTATATAGCCCACAGATTTTCCATAGGATTGAGGTCAGGACTTTGTGATGGCCACTCCAATACCTTGACTTTGTTGTCCTTAAGCCATTTTGCCACAACTTTGGAAGTATGCTTGGGGTCATTGTCCATTTGGAAGATCCATTTGTGACCAAGCTTTAACTTCCTGACTGATGTCTTGAGATGTTGCTTCAATATATCCACATCATTTTCCTTCCTCATGATGATATCTATTTTGTGAAGTGCACCAGTCCCTCCTGCAGCAAAGCACCCCCACAACATGATGCTGTCACCCCCACAACATGATGCTGTCACCCCCACAACATGATGCTGCCACCCCCACAACATGATGCTGCCACCCCCACAACATGATGCTGTCACCCCCACAACATGATGCTGCCACCCCCACAACATGATGCTGCCACCCCCACAACATGATGCTGTCACCCCCACAACATGATGCTGCCACCCCCACAACATGATGCTGCCACCCCCACAACATGATGCTGTCACCCCCACAACATGATGCTGCCACCCCCACAACATGATGCTGCCACCCCCACAACATGATGCTGCCACCCCCACAACATGATGCTGTCACCCCCACAACATGATGCTGCCACCCCCACAACATGATGCTGTCACCCCCACAACATGATGCTGTCACCCCCACAACATGATGCTGTCACCCCCACAACATGATGCTGTCACCCCCACAACATGATGCTGCCACCCCCACAACATGATGCTGTCACCCCCACAACATGATGCTGTCACCCCCTTGTGTTACAAATACATGTTTTAAATAAAATATGTCTGGCCCGCTGATTGAGTTTGACATCCTTGATCCCTGGGCTAGGGTATCTATTTATGTATCTAGCTATTTATTTAACATACTAAAAACATGAAGCCTAACATTAGCTAACTAGCTGCTGGGAGGATGTCATGTCATTGGAGAAGTGGGTGAATGACCGACTTTTTCCCCTCATATAATTTTTCATTTGGTTAGCTAGCAAGAAACGGGAATCGCTTTGCTAGCTATGCTGAACTTGAACGACTTATCCACAGTTAGCATATCTCTTAGTTGTCAATCAAATGTATTTGGCATCAATCAAATGGGCGGGAAGGCAGTTCTCATTCATTTGTCAAAGCATGGGTTGGGGACAAGCATGCATTGGCAGGCAAGATGGATGGATGGATGGATGGATGGATGGATGGATGGATGGATGGATGGATGGATGGATGGATGGATGGATGGATGGATGGATGGATACTTTATTGATCCCCCGGGGGGGAAATTTCATTGTCAAGCAGCTACAACAAAACACAGGGCAGGTGCAAAATGGAATACTTCAGTAGCTAAAAATGCATATGATATGAGCGAGGGTAATAATAGTTTACTTAATAGACAGACTGGTTAAATGAACAGGTAAGTGAATATTTTGCATGGTTAAATTAGCTGTACAGTTAGGTATACAGTTATATTTACAGATAAGTGAATACTTGCATGGTTACACAAACTGTACAGGTAAATGACAGGAAGAGATACTTTAATAGCTAATAGCTAAATTTAGCTAAATAGCTAAATGTGTGTATGATATCAGCTGTAGAAGGAAGAGCAGGCTACTCTTCCCCATCGTTTAATAGTGCAATTGTGACGGCCAACTAGCTTAAAAAGTTTGAGAGGATTTATCTAATGTTTGCTCATCTCTCTCTGGATAGCATTAGTTATTGATCTTGTTGATGTGAACAGGCAACTGAGGGAGAGAGAGAGACAACCTTTTCTTGGTTGTTTGATCAATAAAACTTACATATTTGTAGAAATCCATTCAGATGTATTTTGTGGCTTTTGGTGAATGTGTTCTAATGATCTAAGGTCACGCTGTTGCTACTGCCTGTAAAAACACAGTCCAGTTCAAAGTGAATGATGGCAGGCCCGTGTGGAAAATGGCTTATTTGCGTATAGGCCTAATGTAGCTCTGATTGGATATGGCGCACTGGCCTGCATAGACTCCGGTTCTAGACAGATGGTTTTATTTACTGCAGTGTCTATTAAACGCACGGCCGCTTCCCCACTCTATATTGCTATAGAATTCCCCACTCTATATTGCTATAGAATTCCCCACTCTATATTGCTATAGAATTCCCCACTCTATATTGCTATAGAATTCCCCACTCTATATTGCTATAGAATTTTCAAATGCCTAATTATACATAATTCCCAAACATTCTATGAATTTATGAAAACGGGAAAATTACCATATCTAAGAGCTCTCTTGGCAGACAATTTTAAAAACAAATGGTGTCATATTCTTATTTGAACATATTTTAATCATATTTAATGTTGCTAAAATGCGATCAGTTCCACTTGAAGTTACTTTGAAGAAAAGTGTCTGTTAAAGTTAGACTCAGTGAAGTGGTGTTGCCACGTGCAGTTACTGCAGATGTTACGATGAGTGAGATGCCAGACTTCGCTCTCTCACAGTCACACACAGTATCTGTGCATGAGTTCGCTTCACGCTCTTAGCCCCGGGACAAACACAGCGGAGAAGTTGAGCCTTGCACTTCACCTCTCCTAATTGTTGCGGAACTTGAGTCACTATGCTGTTCTACCTTTAAGTGACATATATTTCCTAATAATTTCTGCTTGTCTGTAGGAAGCCAGAGAAGGGTATCCAGTACCTGATAGAGAGAGGCTTCGTATCGGACACCCCAGTAGGCATCGCCCACTTCATCCTGGAGAGGAAAGGACTCAGTAGACAGATGATAGGAGAGTTCCTGGGCTGCAGACAGAAACAGTTCAACAAGGACGTACTGGAGTGAGTGGCTAATCAATCGATTCGTAGGTGTTTTGGGGTTCTACAATGAGAGTGTTACTGAAGGGTATAATTGACTGACTGACTGATTTAATGATTGATTGATTGATACTTATACAATGAACATAAAGGACACTATATGTTTAGAAATGTTTAGCACTGCATCCTCTCTCCCTGTCCAGTTGTGTGGTAGATGAGATTAACATCTCAGGGATAGGTTAGGGTTAGGGTTAATCCTCTCGGACTCTCTCCTCTCTCTCTCCCTGTCCAGTTGTGTGGTAGATGAGTTGGACTTCTCAGGGATGGATCTGGATGATGCCCTCAGGAAGTTCCAGGCTCAGATTAAAGTCCAGGGGGAGGCCCAGAAGGTGGAGAGACTGGTAGAGGCTTTCAGGTGAGTATATAGTAAAGCAAAAAAACTAAGGAGGTGTGGTATATGGCCAATATAACACGAGTAGGGGCAACGCAAAGTATACAGCCTGGATACAGCCCCTAGCTGTGATATATTGGCCATATACCACAAACCCCCAAGGTGCCTTATTGCAATTATAAACTGGATACCAACATAATTAGACCAGTAAACATTTTTATTTTTTGTCATACCCATGGTATATGGTCTGATATACCACGGCTTTCAGCCAATCAGCATTCAGGGCTTGAACCACCCGGTTTATAATATCAAATACATCACTGGTTAGAGCCCTAGTCGTAATGATTTTACACCAGAGTTCAGGAGAAACTGATAGAGGCCTTCTTTTTGTACTGGCTTTATGGACTTTCTGTACTGACCTATGGACTTATATACTGGGGACATAGGTACTATTTGTACTGGACTGGTAGACTTTTTGTATCACGGCTGCAGTTTTTGTACCAGGACTTGCAGCCTTTTGTACCAACTTGCAGACTAATGTGCTGCCTTATGTGCTGACTTATGGAGTTATGTGCTGACTTATGGAGTTATGTGCTGACTTATGGAGTTATGTGCTGACTTATGGAGTCATGTGCTGACTTATGGAGTCATGTGCTGACTTATGGAGTCATGTGCTGACTTATGGAGTCATGTGGTGACTTATGGAGTTATGTGGTGACTTATGGAGTTATGTGCTGACTTATGGAGTTATGTGCTGACTTATGGAGTTATGTGCTGACTTATGGAGTTATGTGCTGACTTATGGAGTTATGTGCTGACTTATGGAGTTATGTGCTGACTTATGGAGTTATGTGCTGACTTATGGAGTTATGTGCTGACTTATGGAGTTATGTGCTGACTTATGGAGTTATGTGCTGACTTATGGAGTTATGTGGTGACTTATGGAGTTATGTGCTGACTTATAGAGTTATGTTGTGACTTATAGAGTTATGTGCTGACTTATGGAGTTATGTGCTGATTTATGGAGTTATGTGCTGACTTATGGAGTTATGTAGTGACTTATGGAGTTATGTAGTGACTTATGGAGTTATGTGCTGACTTATGGAGTTATGTGCTGACTTATGGAGTTATGTGCTGACTTATGGAGTTATGTGCTGACTTATGGAGTTATGTGCTGACTTATGGAGTTATGTGCTGACTTATGGAGTCATGTGCGTTTTCGATGTTATATTGTATTGACATTTTAGTTTTGGATATATCTGACATGATTACTCTCCTCAATCTCTCTCTCTTCTCTCTCTCCCTCGCTCAATCTCCTCTCTCCCTCGCTCAATCTCCTCTCTCCCTCGCTCAATCTCCTCTCTCCCTCGCTCAATCTCCTCTCTCCCTCGCTCAATCTCCTCTCTCCCTCGCTCAATCTCCTCTCTCCCTCGCTCAATCTCCTCTCTCCCTCGCTCAATCTCCTCTCTCCCTCGCTCAATCTCCTCTCTCCCTCGCTCAATCTCCTCTCTCCCTCGCTCAATCTCCTCTCCCTCGCTCAATCTCCTCTCTCCCTCGCTCAATCTCCTCTCTCCCTCGCTCCCTCTCTTTCTCTCAATCTCCATATCTTCCCCCATCCCCATCCAGTCAGCGGTACTGTGTGTGTAACTCGGTGCTGATCCGACAGTTCCAGAACCCTGACACCATCTTCATCCTGGCCTTCGCCATCATCCTCCTCAACACAGACATGTACTCTCCCAACGTCAAGCCAGAGAGGAAGATGAAGCTGGAGGACTTCATCAAAAACCTCAGAGGTGAGGAGGATGCTGATAGATGATTGGGTTGTTTCTCTCCTTGATGTAAAGTGGAGACCTGTTTTTACTCCTTCATTCTTACTCCTCAAATCAAACAGCGGAAGGTGTACTGCATCTCTCTCTCAGTCTTCCATTCTGTCGCTTTTTGTCCCTCTCTTTTTTTCCACAGTATTAGGGTTAGTATTAACAGTATTAGGGTTAGGGTTAGTATTAACAGTATTAGGGTTAGGGTTAGTATTAACAGTATTAGGGTTAGTATTAACAGTATTAGGGTTAGGGTTAGTATTAACAGTATTAGGGTTAGGGTTAGTATTAACAGTATTAGGGTTAGGGTTAGTATTAACAGTATTAGGGTTAGGGTTAGTATTAACAGTATTAGGGTTAGGGTTAGTATTAACAGTATTAGGGTTAGGGTTAGGGTTAACAGTATTAGGGTTAGGGTTAGTATTAGGGTTAGGGTTAGTATTAACAGTATTAGGGTTAGGGTTAGTATTAACAGTATTAGGGTTAGGGTTAGTATTAACAGTATTAGGGTTAGGGTTAGGGTTAGTATTAACAGTATTAGGGTTAGGGTTAGTATTAACAGTATTAGGGTTAGGGTTAGTATTAACAGTATTAGGGTTAGGGTTAGTATTTCACAGTATTAGGGTTAGGGTTAGGGTTAGTATTAACAGTATTAGGGTTAGGGTTAGTATTAACAGTATTAGGGTTAGGGTTAGTATTAACAGTATTAGGGTTAGTATTAACAGTATTAGGGTTAGGGTTAGTATTAACAGTATTAGGGTTAGGGTTAGGGTTAGTATTAACAGTATTAGGGTTAGGGTTAGTATTAACAGTATTAGGGTTAGGGTTAGTATTAACAGTATTAGGGTTAGTATTAACAGTATTAGGGTTAGGGTTAGTATTAACAGTATTAGGGTTAGGGTTAGTATTAACAGTATTAGGGTTAGGGTTAGTATTAACAGTATTAGGGTTAGGGTTAGTATTAACAGTATTAGGGTTAGGGTTAACAGTATTAGGGTTAGGGTTAGGGTTAACAGTATTAGGGTTAGGGTTAGGGTTAACAGTATTAGGGTTAGGGTTAGTATTAACAGTATTAGGGTTAGGGTTAGTATTAACAGTATTAGGGTTAGGGTTAGTATTAACAGTATTAGGGTTAGGGTTAGGGTTAGTATTAACAGTATTAGGGTTAGGGTTAGTATTAACAGTATTAGGGTTAGGGTTAGTATTAACAGTATTAGGGTTAGGGTTAACAGTATTAGGGTTAGGGTTAGTATTAACAGTATTAGGGTTAGGGTTAGTATTAACAGTATTAGGGTTAGGGTTAGGGTTAGTATTAACAGTATTAGGGTTAGGGTTAGTATTAACAGTATTAGGGTTAGGGTTAGTATTAACAGTATTAGGGTTAGGGTTAGTATTAACAGTATTAGGGTTAGGGTTAGGGTTAACAGTATTAGGGTTAGGATTAACAGTATTAGGGTTAGGGTTAGTATTAACAGTATTAGGGTTAGAGTTAGTATTAACAGTATTAGGGTTAGGGTTAGTATTAACAGTATTAGGGTTAGGGTTAACAGTATTAGGGTTAGGGTTAGTATTAACAGTATTAGGGTTAGGGTTAGTATTAACAGTATTAGGGTTAGGGTTAGTATTAACAGTATTAGGGTTAGGGTTAGTATTAACAGTATTAGGGTTAGGGTTAGTATTAACAGTATTAGGGTTAGGGTTAGTATTAACAGTATTAGGGTTAGGGTTAACAGTATTAGGGTTAGGGTTAGTATTAACAGTATTAGGGTTAGGGTTAGTATTAACAGTATTAGGGTTAGGGTTAGTATTAACAGTATTAGGGTTAGGGTTAGTATTAACAGTATTAGGGTTAGGGTTAGGGTTAGTATTAACAGTATTAGGGTTAGGGTTAGGGTTAGTATTAACAGTATTAGGGTTAGGGTTAGTATTAACAGTATTAGGGTTAGGGTTAGGGTTAGTATTAACAGTATTAGGGTTAGGGTTAGTATTAACAGTATTAGGGTAGGGTTAGTATTAACAGTATTAGGGTTAGGGTTAGTATTAACAGTATTAGGGTTAGGGTTAGTATTAACAGTATTTTGGTTAGGGTTAGTATTAACAGTATTAGGGTTAGGGTTAGTATTAACAGTATTAGGGTTAGGGTTAGTATTAACAGTATTAGGGTTAGGGTTAGTATTAACAGTATTAGGGTTAGGGTTAGGGTTAGTATTAACAGTATTAGGGTTAGGGTTAGTATTAACAGTATTAGGGTTAGGGTTAGTATTAACAGTATTAGGGTTAGGGTTAGTATTAACAGTATTAGGGTTAGGGTTAGGGTTAGTATTAACAGTATTAGGGTTAGGGTTAGTATTAACAGTATTAGGGTTAGGGTTAGTATTAACAGTATTAGGGTTAGGGTTAGTATTAACAGTATTAGGGTAAGGGTTAGTATTAACAGTATTAGGGTTAGGGTTAGTATTAACAGGGTTAGGGTTAGTATTAACAGTATTAGGGTTAGGGTTAGTATTAACAGTATTAGGGTTAGGGTTAGTATTTACAGTATTAGGGTTAGGGTTAGGGTTAGTATTAACAGTATTAGGGTTAGGGTTAGTATTAACAGTATTAGGGTTAGGGTTAGGGTTAGTATTAACAGTATTAGGGTTAGGGTTAGGGTTAGTATTAACAGTATTAGGGTTAGGGTTAGGGTTAGTATTAACAGTATTAGGGTTAGGGTTAGTATTAACAGTATTAGGGTTAGGGTTAGGGTTAGTATTAACAGTATTAGGGTTAGGGTTAGGGTTAGTATTAACAGTATTAGGGTTAGGGTTAGTATTAACAGTATTAGGGTTAGGGTTAGTATTAACAGTATTAGGACGGAATCTGTATCGTAACTTTTGTATGTCACTTTTCCCCTCTTTACTAACACTATGGATGTTATGTCTCTCAGGAGTGGACAATGGTTCTTTACTAACACTATGGATGTTATGTCTCTCAGGAGTGGACAATGGTTCTTTACTAACGCTATGGATGTTATGTCTCTCAGGAGTGGACAATGGCTCTTTACTAACACTATGGATGTTATGTCTCTCAGGAGTGGACAATGGCTCTTTACTAACGCTATGGATGTTATGTCTCTCAGGAGTGGACAATGGTTCTTTACTAACGCTATGGATGTTATGTCTCTCAGGAGTGGACAATGGTTCTTTACTAACGCTATGGATGTTATGTCTCTCAGGAGTGGACAATGGCTCTTTACTAACACTATGGATGTTATGTCTCTCAGGAGTGGACAATGGTTCTTTACTAACACTATGGATGTTATGTCTCTCAGGAGTGGACAATGGTTCTTTACTAACACTATGGATGTTATGTCTCTCAGGAGTGGACAATGGTTCTTTACTAACACTATGGATGTTATGTCTCTCAGGAGTGGAGAATGGTTCTTTACTAACACTATGGATGTTATGTCTCTCAGGAGTGGACAATGGTTCTTTACTAACACTATGGATGTTATGTCTCTCAGGAGTGGACAATGGTTCTTTACTAACACTATGGATGTTATGTCTCTCAGGAGTGGACAATGGCTCTTTACTAACACTATGGATGTTATGTCTCTCAGGAGTGGACAATGGTTCTTTACTAACACTATGGATGTTATGTCTCTCAGGAGTGGACAATGGCTCTTTACTAACACTATGGATGTTATGTCTCTCAGGAGTGGACAATGGCTCTTTACTAACACTATGGATGTTATGTCTCTCAGGAGTGGACAATGGTTCTTTACTAACACTATGGATGTTATGTCTCTCAGGAGTGGACAATGGCTCTTTACTAACACTATGGATGTTATGTCTCTCAGGAGTGGACAATGGTTCTTTACTAACACTATGGATGTTATGTCTCTCAGGAGTGGACAATGGCTCTTTACTAACACTATGGATGTTATGTCTCTCAGGAGTGGACAATGGCTCTTTACTAACACTATGGATGTTATGTCTCTCAGGAGTGGACAATGGTTCTTTACTAACACTATGGATGTTATGTCTCTCAGGAGTGGACAATGGCTCTTTACTAACACTATGGATGTTATGTCTCTCAGGAGTGGACAATGGCTCTTTACTAACACTATGGATGTTATGTCTCTCAGGAGTGGACAATGGCTCTTTACTAACACTATGGATGTTATGTCTCTCAGGAGTGGACAATGGTTCTTTACTAACGCTATGGATGTTATGTCTCTCAGGAGTGGACAATGGTTCTTTACTAACACTATGGATGTTATGTCTCTCAGGAGTGGACAATGGTTCTTTACTAACACTATGGATGTTATGTCTCTCAGGAGTGGACAATGGTTCTTTACTAACACTATGGATGTTATGTCTCTCAGGAGTGGACAATGGCTCTTTACTAACACTATGGATGTTATGTCTCTCAGGAGTGGACAATGGCTCTTTACTAACACTATGGATGTTATGTCTCTCAGGAGTGGACAATGGTCAGGACATCCCCAGAGACCTGTTAGTAGGGATCTACCATCGGATAGAGAAGTGGGAACTACACACCAACGATGACCACGTGTCTCAAGTACAGGCTGTGGAGCGGGTGGTAGTCGGCAAGAAACCTGTAAGTCTGCATACAGTATTAATGGCTACAGCCTGCTCAGCCTCAGAATGTACACTACATGACACCTGCTCCAACATCTGATTCCATAATCAATAGAAAACAGCCCATAATCAGTAGAAAACAGCCCATAATCAGTAGAAAACAGCCCATAATCAGTAGAAAACATCCCATAATCAATAGAAAACAGCCCATAATCAGTAGAAAACAGCCCATAATCAATAGAAAACAGCCCATAATCAGTAGAAAACAGCCCATAATCAGTAGAAAACAGCCCATAGTCAGTAGAAAACAGCCCATAATCAGTAGAAAACAGCACATAATCCATAGAAGCATATTTGACCTGATATACAGAATGTCACAATGTCACTAACCCTAACCCTTTTATCTGATGTTTGTAAAGGTGTTGCTCCCAGTTTCTGTCTGTCAGGTTGTGTCTCGGTGAACATTAATAATAATAATAATAATAATAATAATAATAATAATAATAATGTGTGTGTAGGTTCTCTCACTGCCCCACCGCAGGTTGGTGTGTTGCTGTCAGCTGTACGAGGTGCCTGACCCTAACAAAAGCCAGAGGACTGGAGTCCACCAGAGAGAAGTCTTCCTCTTCAACGACCTGCTTGTGGTAAGACTCACCTGTGTGCCCTCGGAGACTCGCCAGCCTGTTTACGGCTCTACAATATAGATCACCTTTTTATAACTGTACAATACAGATCTGAGTCATATACATGTCAAACATGTTCTGTTCGCCTGAGTTAGCTGATGGTCTGAGAATAGTCCTGGAATGGTACCAGTGTCATCACAAATCCCTCTGGCCTGCAGAACACATCAGAATGGCTCCCTCTTCTCCCCTACAGGTAACCAAGATCTTCCAGAAGAAGAAGACGTCTGTAACATACAGTTTCAGACAGTCCTTCCCCCTGGTCGAGATGCAGGTCCACATGTTCCAGAACCAGTGTAAGTATCTGTGTGTGTGTGTTTGGGTGTGTCTCTCTCTCTCTCTCTCTCAATACATCACAGTATATATTAGTTGATCAGATGATCACAATAGAGAAGGCCATTTTAACGCCTCTTCCTCTTCAATGATGGGAAAGTGAGCCAATTGCAATTTTCCTAAGTCCCTCTTTGTGTCACCTGACCACACTACTGAACAGTAGTCCAGATGTGATAAAACTAGAGCCTGTAGGACCTGCCTTGTTGATAGTGTTGTTAAGAAGGCAGAGCAGCACTTTATTATGGACAGACTTCTCCCCGTCTTAGCTACTGTTGTATCAGTATGTTTTGACCAGGACAGTTTACTATCCAGGGTTACTCCAATCAGTTTAGTCTCCTCAACTTGCTCAATTAACACACAATTCATTACAATATTTAGTTGAGGTTTAGGGTTTAGTGAATGATTTGTCTCAAATACAGGCTTTACTCAAAGACAGTGGCATGTCATTAGTAAAGATTGAACAAGTAAGGGGCCTAGACAGCTGCCCTGGGGAACTCCTGATTCTACCTGGATTATGTTGGAGAGGCTTCCATTAAAGACCACCCTCTGTGTTCTGTTAGACAGGTCACTCTTTATCCACATTATAGCAGGGGGTGTAAAGCCATAACACATATGTTTTTCCATCAGCAATGTCAAAAGCTGTACAGTATGTCTCCTCTCTCCCCTGTAGACTATCCCCACGGTATTCGTCTGACATCGGCCAATCCTGGCGGGGAGAGGAAGGTTCTAATTGTATTAAACGCTCCAAGTCAGCAGGACAGAACACGCTTCACCTCTGACCTGAGAGAGAGCATCACTGAGGTGCAGGAGATGGAGAAATACAGGGTGGAGTGTGAGTAGTACTATACTAAACTATACTATACTATTCTATACTATACTATACTATATATACAAGAGAGCATCACTGAGGTACAGGAGATGGGAGTGTGAGTAATACTATACTATACTATACTATACTATATATACGAGAGAGCATCACTGAGGTACAGGAGATGGAGTGTGAGTAGTACTATACTATACTATACTCTATTATACTATACTCTAATATACTCTACTCTACTATACTATACTATACTATACTATACTATACTATAAGAGAGAGCATCACTGAGGTGCAGGAGATGGAGTGTGAGTAGTACTATACTATACTATGCTATACTATACTATACTATAAGAGAGAGCAACACTGAGGTACAGGAGATGGAGTGTGAGTAGTACTATACTATATTATACTATACTATACTATAAGAGAGAGCATCACTGAGGTACAGGAGATGGAGTGTGAGTAGTACTATACTATATTATATTATACTATACTATACTATAAGAGAGAGCATCACTGAGGTACAGGAGATGGAGTGTAAGTAGTACTATACTATATTATACTATACTATACTATAAGAGAGAGCAACACTGAGGTGCAGGAGATGGAGTGTGAGTAGTACTATACTATATTATACTATACTATACTATAAGAGAGAGCAACACTGAGGTACAGGAGATGGAGTGTGAGTAGTACTGTACTATACTATACTATACTATACTATAAGAGAGAGCAACACTGAGGTGCAGGAGATGGAGTGTGAGTAGTACTATACTATATTATACTATACTATACTATAAGAGAGAGCATCACTGAGGTACAGGAGATGGAGTGTGAGTAGTACTGTACTATACTATACTATACTATACTATAAGAGAGAGCAACACTGAGGTGCAGGAGATGGAGTGTGAGTAGTACTATACTATATTATACTATACTATACTATAAGAGAGAGCAACACTGAGGTGTAGGAGATGGAGTGTGAGTAGTACTATACTATACTATATTATACTATACTATACTATAAGAGAGAGCAACACTGAGGTGCAGGAGATGGAGTGTGAGTAGTACTATACTATACTATACTATAAGAGAGAGCAACACTGAGGTGCAGGAGATGGAGTGTGAGTAGTACTATACTATACTATGCTATACTATACTATACTATGAGAGAGCAACAGGAGATGGATTGTGAGTAGTACTATACTATACTATACTATG
>CM042400.1:36912086-36922086 GCA_023634145.1 Thymallus thymallus | reverse complement strand
CCCAGTATTGCCACAACAGTACCGCAGGACAGCAGCCTCCTCCACCCTACCACCACAACCACCGCTACCACGCCCAGACAGGGCCCGCTCCCAGCCAGCCCTCCTCCACCGCCCAGGGGGCCCCTGGGCCTCATATCATCCAGAGGGGCCCCATGGTGGGGGTCCCCAAGCGGCCGGGCCCCGGTCCCGCTCCCTCCCACACCCAGCTCCAACAGCTGGCCCAGCTGCAGCAGCATGGTGTACAGGGTCACGGGGGGCACTATACCAACATGGGGGTTTCTATGGGGGTAGGCTGCCCCACTCCACCCCTTTCACCACATCCCCCTCTCTCCCCTCACCCCCAGGTGCCCGCACCCCTTACCCTCTACCACACATACTCCACACACGGTCGGGGAGGAGGAGGAGGCGGAGCCAAGCTCCCTCTTACTCTCTCACACTCGCAGCCCCACCCCCACACCCACAGCCCCGCCCCTCATCATACCGCTCTTACCCACAACCACAGCCCCGCCCCTCATCATACCGCTCTTACCCACAACCACAGCCCCGCCCCTCATCATACCGCTCTTACCCACAACCACAGCCCCCACCCCAGCCTGTCCCTCAGCCCCCATCCCGCTCAACACCCCCAGCACCAGACTCATTTCATCTTCGCTGCCCCGCCGCTCCAGACCCCCGTCGCCCGGCACATCCCCCAGACCGCCGCCCACGGCCAATACCACCCTCAATACCCCCCGCCCTCCTCCATACCACCTCCCCCTTCACACTCCCCTTTACCCCCCCCTTCTTCCCCCAATACCCCACTTACCCCTTTCTCTCCCTACTCCCACCCACAGCTGCAGGGAGGGCAGCAAGGGTCTGGCGGGGGCAGCAGCACAGGGACAGGCAGCACCACCAGCTCCAAGTCCAAGCCTATCAACCGCATCAGCACAGTGGTGTGAGTATCAGGAGACCCAACAACCCTCCCAGACACCAGGGGGCACCGCTCAACAGACTGAGGTCATCAGACCAGGACAACTACAGGTTTAAGAGGGGCCACGCCCAGATCATCCAATATGGCCGCCGACGCTCTGGGAGAGGCAGGAGGCGGTACTTGCTCAGGCTGTGTTACTTCCACCTTCGGTTCCCTCATAGATTCACATTCAGGTAGAGAGGAAGACACAAATGTCAGGGGCAGGATATAAACCCTGGTCCTCCACGGGAGAAAACAACTTCTTAACCATTAGACCAAGAAGAAATTCCTGTCTTGGGCCGAGGACTGACACTGACCTGGCCTGAAGTCACAGGCAGGGAGACCACACTGACCTGGCCTGATGTCACAGGCAGGGAGACCACACTGACCTGGCCTGATGTCACAGGCAGGGAGACCACACTGACCTGGCCTGAAGTCACAGGCAGGGAGACCACACTGACCTGGCCTGAAGTCACAGGCAGGGAGACCACACTGACCTGGCCTGATGTCACAGGCAAGGAGACCACACTGACCTGGCCTGATGTCACAGGCAGGGAGACCACACTGACCTGGCCTGATGTCACAGGCAGGGAGACCACACTGACCTGGCCTGATGTCACAGGCAAGGAGACCACACTGACCTGGCCTGATGTCACAGGCAGGGAGACCACACTGACCTGGCCTGATGTCACAGGCAGGGAGACCACACTGACCTGGCCTGATGTCACAGGCAGGGAGACCACACTGACCTGGCCTGATGTCACAGGCAGGGAGACCACACTGACCTAGCCTGATGTCACAGGCAGGGAGACCATGAGCCTCGTGGCTGCTACACTGACACACTGAAGAGGGAGAGGACAGCTAGTCAGTTGTCAGAAGAGAGGAAACTCTACAGACTGATATTCACGTACAGTACTGAGGTTGATAGTTGATCCGTGGTAGAATGGGTATAGTGCTGCTGATGAGGAAGTGGTGTTTCTGTGTCTCTGTGTTCTGCATGACCTCATCAATGATCTCATGTTTCCAGAGGAGGAGAATATGATGACAAAGGGTGCCAAACCTGGTGAACCAGGAAGTGGACTGGTGAATCAGGAAGTGACATGGCCAGTGTCTGCCTTCTTACATCTTTCATCTCCGTGTTGTTGTTGTTGTTGTTGTTGTTGTTGTTGTGTAATAAAACAGACATTCGTACTCTCAGCCTGGTCTCATAGACTAGACGTAACATAGTAAGTGTAAATCCGGGACACTCAAATTAGTATGATATGTTATGTTTGTAATGGTTACATAAGACAGAAGGTTACTTAAGGCATAATGAAAGGAGGATAGTTGGTCGGGGTGGATGGGTGGTCTTATATAACGCAAACGTCTTATATAACGCAAACGTCTAGCAACTCAAGGGTTGGTGTTCAAAAGTCACGGACAACTTTACCATTTTAGCTAATTAGCAACTTTGCAACTACTTACTACTTTTTAGCTACTTTGCAACTACTTAGCATGTTAGCTAACCCTTCCCCAAATGCTAACATTAACACTTTTAGCTAACCCTTTCCCTAACCCTTAACCCTTAATCCTTAACCCTTAATCCTAACCTTAATCCTAACCTTAACCCTTAACCTTAACCCTACCCTTAACCTTAACCTTAACCCTTAACCTTAACCCTAACCCTAACCCTAACCCTAACCTTAACCTTAATCCTAACCTTAATCCTAACCTTAACCCTTAACCTTAACCCTACCCTTAACCTTAACCTTAACCCTTAACCTTAACCTTAATCCTAACCTTAACCCTACCCTTAACCTTAACCTTAACCCTTAACCTTAACCTTAACCCTAACCCTAACCCTAACCTTAACCTTAACCCTAACCCTAACCCTAACCCTAACCTTAACCCTAACCTTAACCCTAACCCTAACCCTAACCCTAACCTTAACCCTTAACACTAACCTTAAAGGGAAATGTCTAAATGTTTCTATTTCATATTCATCATCTCCAGCTCCCCAACATCAACATATGTGAAAATTGCACTTCTATGTTTTGTAGTAAAAAAGTGTTTTCAATGGCGTCATCGGTGTGCATTGTGTGTTTTTAACCAATTATGAGAAGGCCTTGCCTACTAAGTGTTTACTAATTGGTTGATGATGTCATCACACTTTTCTTCCTCTATATTTTTCACTACATAGAAACGCGTTGATGTTGGGGTGGTGCTGGAGATTTTTGAACATTTTTAAATGTCCCTTTAACCCTAACTCTAAACCCTAGCCTAGCTAATGTTAGTCAGCAACGTTTAACAAATTGTTTACATATTGTAGGTTTTGTGAATTCATAACATATCATACCAAATGGCCAATGGACATCCACAAAATAATACATACCATACAAAATGTAACATATCATACTAAATGGCCTGTTCCTGAAATACTCTGAGACCAGGTTGGTACTCTCACTGGTTAAGATGGAGATCACAGGTTGAGTCGAATGCAAGTGTATTCTAAACAACTCATGATTTGTTACAAAAACAACAGGAAGGTTTCAGACACACAGATGTAGTTTACAGTATATACAGTTGAAGTGGGAAGTTTACATACACCTTAACCAAATACATTTAAACTCAGTTTTCCACAATTCCTGACATTTAATCCTAGTAAAAGTTCCCTGTCTTAGGTCAGTTAGGATCACCACTTTATTTTAAGAATGTGAAATGTCAGAATAATAGTAGAGAGAATGATTTATTTCAGCTTTTATTTCTTTCATCATTCACCATTCCCAGTGGGTCAGAAGTTGACATATACTCAATTAGTATTTAGTAGCATTGTCTTTAAACTGAGGTCAAGGCTTTGTGATGGACACTCCAATACCTTGACTTTGTTGTCCTTAAGCCATTTTGCCACAACTTTGGAAGTATGCTTGGGGTCATTGTCCATTTGGAAGACCCATTTGCGACCAAGCTTTAACTTCCTGACTGATGTCTTGAGATGTTGCTTCAATATATCCACATAATTTTCCTTCCTCATGATTCCATCTATTTTGTGAAGTGCACCAGTCCCTCCTGCAGCAAAGCACCCCCACAACATGATGCTGCCACCCCCGTGCTTCACGGTTGGGATGGTGTTCTTCGGCTTGCAAGCCTCCCCCTTTTTCCTCCAAACATAACGATGGTCATTATGTCCAAACAGTTCTATTTTTGTTTCATCAGACCAGAGGACATTTCTCCAAAAAGTACAATCTTTGTCCCCATGTGCAGTTGCAAACCGTAGTCTGGCTTTTTTATGGCGGTTTTGGAGCAGTGGCTTCTTCCTTGATGAGCAGCCTTTCAGATTATGTCAATATAGGACTTGGATATAGATACTTTTGTACCTGTTTCCTCCAGCATCTTCACAAGGTCCTTTGCTGTTGTTCTGGGATTGATTTGCACTTTTTTCACCAAAGTACGTTCATCTCTAGGAGACAGAATGCGTCTCCTTCCTGAGCGGTATGACGGCTGCGTGGTCCCATGGTGTTTATACTTGCCTACTATTGTTTGTACAGATGAACGTGGTACCTTCAGGTGTTTGGAAATAGGTCCCAAGGATGATCCAGACTTGGCTGATTTCTTTTGATTTTCCCATGATGTCGAGCAAAGAGGCACTGAGTTTGAAGGTAGGCCTTGAAATACATCTACAGATACACATCCAATTGACTCAAAAGAAGCCTATCAGCAACTTCTAAAGCCATGACATCATTTTCTGGAATTTTCCAAGCTGTTTAAAGGCACAGTCAACTTAGTGTATGTAAATGTCTGACCCACTGGAATTGTGATATAGTGAATTATAAGTGAAATAATCTGTCTGTAAACAATTGTTGGAAGAATTACTTGTGTCATGCACAAAGTAGATGTCCTAACCAACTTGTCAAAACTATAGTTTGTTAACATGAAATCTGTGGAGTGGTTGAAGAATGAGTTTTAATGACTTCAACCTAAGTGTATGTAAACTTCCGACTTCAACTGTAGGTTTGTGAAGAGTAAGGCTAGAAGAGTGTGTGAAAAGACAATCTGTGTGTGAATATGGCAAGCAGGGCTACTAATACCTATATATATATATATATATATATATATATATATATATGTATATATATATATGTATATATATATATATATATACTACCTTTCAAAAGTTTGGGGTCACTTAGAAATGTCCTTGTTTATGAAAGAAAAGCAATTTTTTTGTCCATTAAAATAACATCAAATTGATCAGAAATACAGTGTAGACATTGTTAATGTTGTAAATGACTCTTGTAGCTGGAAACGGCTGATTTTTGATGGAATTTATACATAGGCGTACAGAGGCTCATTATCAGCAACCATCACTCCTGTGTTCCAATGGTACGTTGTGTTAGCTAATCCAAGTTAGGGTTAGGGTTAGGGTTAAAAGGCTAATTGATCATTAGAAAACCCTTTTGCAATTATGTTAGCACAGCTGAAAACTGTTGTGCTGATTAAAGAAGCGATAAAACGGGCCTGTCTACACTATTTCTGATCAATTTGATGTTATTTTAATGGACAGAAAATGTGCTTTTCTTTAAAAAACAAGGACATTTCTAAGTGACCCCAAACTTTTGAATGATAGTGTGTGTATGTGTGTATATATGTATGTATATATATATATATATATATATAACAGCATGTAAAACACTAGCATCATTCCAGTTATGTACCAATGTAAACATTTGATGAATGGATTTTAGCCTTCTGTCCCCGCTGTGTTCTGGAACCAGCAAGGCCAGAGTCCCATCTACAGTTCCAGCATTATGCTATTAGGCCGGGGTTAAATCCGATCATCCTTTGTCGGCAATGTTCTCGCGTTCACTGAGACCGCATTAACGGTAAACTGCATATGTCGGATCAATCGTAAATTTAAATGGCGCTTAGCAACCTTTAAATGGCGCTTAGCCTCCTTTAAATGGCGCTTAGCCTCCTTTAAATGGCGCTTAGCCTCCTTTAAATGGCGCTTAGCCTCCTTTAAATGGCGCTTAGCAACCTTTAAATGGCGCTTAGCCTCCTTTAAATGGCGCTTAGCCTCCTTCAAATGGCTCTTAGCAACCTTCAAATGGCGCTTAGCAACCTTCAAATGGCTCTTAGCAACCTTCAAATGGCTCTTAGCAACCTTCAAATGGCGCTTAGCAACCTTCAAATGGCTCTTAGCAACCTTCAAATGGCGCTTAGCAACCTTTAAATGGTGCTTAGCGACTTTCAAATGGCTCTTAGCAACCTTTAAATGGCGCTTAGCAACCTTCAAATGAATCTTAGCAACCTTTAAATGGTGCTTAGCAACCTTTAAATGGCGCTTAGCAACCTTCAAATGGCGCTTAGCCTCCTTTAAATGGCGCTTAGCCTCCTTTAAATGGTGCTTAGCAACCTTCAAATGGCGCTTAGCCTCCTTTAAATGGCGCTTAGCCTCCTTTAAATGGCGCTTAGCAACCTTCAAATGGCGCTTAGCCTCCTTTAATTGGCGCTTAGCCTCCTTTAAATGGTGCTTAGCAACCTTTAAATGGCACTTAGCAACCTTCAAATGGCTCTTAGCAACCTTCAAATGGCGCTTAGCAACCTTCAAATGGCTCTTAGCAACCTTCAAATGGCTCTTAGCAACCTTCAAATGGCGCTTAGCAACCTTTAAATGGCACTTAGCAACTTTCAAATGGCTCTTAGCAACCTTTAAATGGCGCTTAGTAACCTTCAAATGAATCTTAGCAACCTTTAAATGGCGCTTAGCAACCTTTAAATGGCGCTTAGCAACCTTCAAATGACGCTTAGCAACCTTTAAATGGCGCTTAGCAACCTTTAAATGGCGCTTAGCAACCTTTAAATGGCGCTTAGCAACCTTCAAATGGCGCTTAGCAACCTTTAAATGGTGCTTAGCAACCTTCAAATGGTGCTTAGCAACCTTTAAATGGCGCTTAGCAACCTTCAAATGGCGCTTAGCAACCTTCAAGTGGCGCTAAGCAACCTTTAAATGGGTCTTAGCAACCTTCAAATGGCGCTTAGCAACCTTTTAAATGGTGCTTAGCCACCTTCAAATGGCGCTTAGCAACCTTCAAATGGTGCTTAGCAACCTTCAAATGGCGCTTAGCAACCTTCAAATGGCGCTTAGCAACCTTCAAATGGCGCTTAGCAAACTTCAAATGGCGCTTAGCAACCTTTAAATGGCGCTTAGCAACCTTCAAATGGCGCTTAGCAACCTTTAAATGGCGATAGAATTTAATCCTGGCCTAAGTCCATAAACCTTCCCCTATGAGCGTTACGTCATAAACACTCGTCAATGAGTTTTACTTCATAAAACCTCCGCAATCACTCGGGACGTGACATTGGGGGACAAAAGGTGAAATTACTAGTAGTACTATCAAATATTTGTGAAGTGTTTTCTTTGAATATTGCTTTAGTACAGTGGAATAAACCAACCATACCAGTATACCATCTGAAATAATATATCTTGGGGATAGTTTTAATGAATTGTATTGGAAGTTTGTGAATGCCTCCTAACCCTTATCATTAGACTTTAATATGAATTACTATATTCTTATATTCGTTGATTGTACTTAAAACATGTGCAGTGCAATTTGTCCTTGGGATAAGAATATTACATTTCCACAACGACAATTAGCAATTGCCATGGCATAACACATGACATAATGGAACATCTGTATCCCTAATTAGCTCAACTGTAGTTTTCACTAATGCAATTAAGTCAGAATATGTATGTGTAAAGTATATTACTGTAAAATACTGTCCAAACAATCTTTATTAATACGTTAACCCCCTCAATACTTTCACATATTCTATAATAACTATTTTTAGTCATTGAAAATTTAGCATTTTACACTTTATTTTATTTAATTGCCACTAACTGCTATGATTATTATAATGTTTTTACAATGCACACAAGGAAACTGCAAATCTAGAAAGTGTGTCCTTCTGAATATATGCTGGTATTTTCACACTTTCTGTTTACTGTGTAAAACTGATCCACTTATAAATATCTATTTTTGGATGGACCAAAGTATATAAAAAACAGTATGTGTGTCTTAGAAGAACCGGTCCTCCTCTTAGAAGAACCGGTCCTCCTCTTAGAAGAACAGGTCCTCCTCTTAGAAGAACAGGTCCTCCTCTTAGAAGAACAGGTCCTCCTCTTAGAAGAACAGGTCCTCCTCTTAGAAGAACAGGTCCTCCTCTTAGAAGAACAGGTCCTCCTCTTAGAAGAACAGGTCCTCCTCTTAGAAGAACCGGTCCTCCTCTTAGAAGAACAGGTCCTCCTCTTAGAAGAACAGGTCCTCCTCTTAGAAGAACAGGTCCTCCTCTTAGAAGAACAGGTCCTCCTCTTAGAAGAACCGGTCCTCCTCTTAGAAGAACAGGTCCTCCTCTTAGAAGAACAGGTCCTCCTCTTAGAAGAACCGGTCCTCCTCTTAGAAGAACAGGTCCTCCTCTTAGAAGAACAGGTCCTCCTCTTAGAAGAACAGGTCCTCCTCTTAGAAGAACAGGTCCTCCTCTTAGAAGAACAGGTCCTCCTCTTAGAAGAACCGGTCCTCCTCTTAGAAGAACAGTTCCTCCTCTTAGAAGAACAGTTCCTCCTCTTAGAAGAACCGGTCCTCCTCTTAGAAGAACAGGTCCTCCTCTTAGAAGAACAGGTCCTCCTCTTAGAAGAACCGGTCCTCCTCTTAGAAGAACCGGTCCTCCTCTTAGAAGAACAGGTCCTCCTCTTAGAAGAACAGGTCCTCCTCTTAGAAGAACAGGTCCTCCTCTTAGAAGAACAGGTCCTCCTCTTAGAAGAACAGGTCCTCCTCTTAGAAGAACAGGTCCTCCTCTTAGAAGAACCGGTCCTCCTCTTAGAAGAACAGGTCCTCCTCTTAGAAGAACAGTTCCTCCTCTTAGAAGAACAGGTCCTCTTCTTAGAAGAACAGGTCCTCCTCTTAGAAGAACAGGTCCTCCTCTTAGAAGAACAGGTCCTCCTCTTAGAAGAACAGGTCCTCCTCTTAGAAGAACAGGTCCTCCTCTTAGAAGAACAGGTCCTCCTCTTAGAAGAACAGGTCCTCCTCTTAGAAGAACCGGTCCTCCTCTTAGAAGAACAGTTCCTCCTCTTAGAAGAACAGGTCCTCCTCTTAGAAGAACAGGTCCTCCTCTTAGAAGAACCGGTCCTCCTCTTAGAAGAACAGGTCCTCCTCTTAGAAGAACAGGTCCTCTTCTTAGAAGAACAGGTCCTCCTCTTAGAAGAACAGGTCCTCCTCTTAGAAGAACAGGTCCTCCTCTTAGAAGAACAGGTCCTCCTCTTAGAAGAACAGGTCCTCCTCTTAGATGAACAGGTCCTCCTCTTAGACAGAGATCGTACTTGAGAAGGCTTTTGTGGTTGAGGACAGAATTGTTATGATTATCTACGATGACGATCCCTACTGATGCTACTATTGCTTGGGACGGTGTAACAGATACTATTAATACTGTTAACTATTGTTGGGACGGTGTAACAGATACTATTAATACTGTTAACTATTGTTGGGATGGTGTAACAGATACTATTAATACTGTTAACTATTGTTGGGACGATGTAACAGATACTATTAATACTGTTAACTATTGTTGGGACGGTGTAACAGATACTACTAATACTGTTAACTGTTGTTGGGGCGGTGTTAACAGATACTATTAATACTGTTAACTATTGTTGGGACGATGTAACAGATACTATTAATACTGTTAACTATTGTTGGGACGGTGTAACAGATACTACTAATACTGTTAACTGTTGTTGGGACGGTGTTAACAGATACTATTAATACTGTTAACTATTGTTGGGACGATGTAACAGATACTATTAATACTGTTAACTATTGTTGGGACGGTGTAACAGATACTATTAATACTGTTAACTATTGTTGGGACGATGTAACAGATACTATTAATACTGTTAACTATTGTTGGGACGGTGTTAACAGATATTACTAATACAGATACTACTAATACAGATACTACAAATACAGATATTACTAATACAGATACTACAAATACAGATATTACTAATACAGATACTAC